>JAVIWC010007584.1:0-76261 GCA_031894815.1 Creontiades dilutus | reverse complement strand
ACATTCACTACAACCCGACGCTATCGGCATCACTAGGTTACAGACAAACAATAATAAACCAAAAAACGCAAATGTTGGGACCATAAATCGGGCCATACATCGGAAATGGTTTGACCTACGGACGTGGGGAAGGGTTCATTCGATTTCTAATGGTATGTTCTTCAAATAGGAAAATATTTAGGCCGATTCGACTAGTTTTGAGGTTTTCAGGGATTTTACAAAACTTTTACAGCCCTTAAAGGGCACTTTAAATTGAGTTAAGGAGCTGGCTCAAGAATTGGGGCGTCGTCGGAACAAGATGGATTTTTCCTGAAAATTTCAGATTTTTTGCTCCAGCCGTTTCGGAGATATCGTGCGTACGGCGTACGGCGGACGGACGGAAAAATTTTTATTGCAGATTCGGATTCTACACCCTTTGAAACGTAAACCATGAAATTTTCAGGGGGGTTAGAATTTTTTTTCCGATTACAATGGTTTATTATTGAATAATAAACCAAAAGAAACTTGTAACAAGAGAGTGAAAATTAATGATTTTATAACATTTATAAACGGAATAAACCAAATAATTATTGTGATATAAACTTGGTGATTTGGTATGTTATGAGAGACTCCATTAGAAATGCGTTTCCTCGTATAAATATCTACTACACACCTCCTGTCATTAATTTGTTGATTATCTGTAAATACCATCACCTCGAGAACCAGTAGACAGGCTACTACTCATGTTGGAGGCGTTTCGTGCTGGGAATGCTATTGACTAATCTCTCAGATAATTAAACAGTGATTAAACACCCCTGTAATTCAGCGTTGCTCGTGAACTGGTCATTTAGGAAACCTCAAATGCAACTCCGCTTGTGCAAAACGGGCTCGCTTTTAAAGTTCATCTCGTCACGAAGATTGACCGCAACGACTGATCCCAAATAAATTCCAAATAACCGCCCTCGAGTCTAAACCGACTTCAACGGGACGGCGAGAGTTTTCATGAATATGTTAATACAGTTCGATTGAGCTTCAGGAGTCAACCTACTTCGAAATTAAAAGAAACAAAAAACGGATTTATTCGATTTGGGTCTCCGTTCCAGCTTTCGATATTAATTTATTAACCGAAAGTTACGTATTCGAGTTGATTTATTTCGTGGCGGGTTTTGAGAGCGGTCCTGCGAAGAGAAGATTGGCAAGGGGCTTAAAACGACAGTAATGGAAGAAAATTGTAAATGTTTAGCCTTACATTGCTGTTTATTAGGTAGCCAGTTGAGCGATTAACGTGTAATCTAGAATACTAACAATAATTACTCCACTGTCACCTCTTTTAAGACTACTACTGAATAATGTAAGACACAATTCCTTGGCGATCGAACGGTTTTCATAATATTAAATCAACAATGTACCTGTTAACAATTTTAACAAGTAATATGTTGTGCCCCTGGTTTGTGTGCTTGTAAACATTTTCTTCGCTAGACTTTCCTTCAGCTAATTTTACTGTATTTACAATACGATGCTGTAATTTAAGTAAGTAGATACATTAGGACTTTTACTTAGCGATGCATAGTCTCAGCTTCTGCTAAGTGGCTTCTAAAAGTTGAATTCTTCGCTTTTGGTTTATTATTCAATAATAAACCATTGTAATCGCTCTTGAAGAAAAAAACGCTGCAAATTCCGTCACTGGGGTTTATTATTCAATTGGCTTGCGCTCATGATTATTGTTTTTCCAAAATTTCATTATTCAATAATAAACCATTGTAATCGCTAATTTCATGGTTTACGTTTCAAAGGGTGTAGAATCCGAATCTGCAATAAAAATTTTCCGTCCGTCCGCCGTACGCCGTACGCACGCACGATTTCTCCCAAACGGCTGGAGCAAAATATCTGAAATTTTCAGGAAAAATCAATATTGGTCCGACAACGCCCAAATTCTTTAGCCAGTTCTCAAGTTTAGGGTTGTCAAAGTTTTGTAAAATCCCTAAAAACCTAAAAAAAAACCAAGGCGGCCTAAATATGGATTTTTTTTTCAAGAGCTTTCCATGAGGAATCGAATGAGCCAATCCCCAGGTCTGTAGCTGAAACCACTCCCGACGTATGGCATGATCTTATGCTGCAAATTCTTTCGCTGGGGTTTATTATTCAATTGGCTTGCGTTCATGGTTTGAATTTATTTGGGGGAAAATGTTTGCCTCATATGAATATGGTATACACACTTGGACACAAGAGAAACGTTTTGCCCCGCAGACACACCTAGGCCCAAGACAAAACAAAACGCTGTATGTACGTGTCACAACTGCCATAAAATCATAAAACCATTAAAAACGCTGTGAATTCTTCCACTGGGGTTTAATATTCAATTTCATTCATTTGAATTTCTATAAACCCTAAAAACCTCAAAAAAATCAAGGCGGCCTAAAGTTGGACTATTTTTGAAGAACACTCCACGAGGAATCGAATGAGCTCCTCCCCAGGTCCGTAGGTCAAACCATTCCCGATCTATGTGCCAACATTTGCGTTATTTTGGTTTATTATTGTTTTTCTTTTGACAAGTTTGATTGTTTGATCAGTGACCTAGTGATGAAGTGATGTAGTCATGTGGATACTGGAGTGAACTCCTAAAAGGCTTTGTAGCCGATACACGGGTTGAAGCATTCTGATATGCATGAAACTCCAAATTCTTTCACTGCGTTTTATTATTCAAATGGCTTGCGTCAAATTTGAATTTATACTAAGCTTTGGATTGTGCGTCACAAGTGATAGAGTTTCTTGAATTTCTCACACGAATATGATCAAAACAATCCAAATTCTTTACTGAGAACAGATTTACGTTCTATGATTCTCCTGAAATTCAATAATCGCTCTATCACCTGTGAAACACGCACACTCCAAAGCTTAGTAGAAATTCAAATCATGTACGCAAGCCAATTGAATTAAACCCCAGTGAGAGAATTTGCAGCGTTTTTTTGAAGAACTTTCCATTAATCGAATGACCCCCTGGTCTGTAGCTCAAACCATTCATGGGCCCGATTTATGCTGCAACATGCATCCATTCAGTACATCACTTTACTGCAAACACCAGAGGTTTTTTTGGATTGCAGTAACCTAGTGATGTAGTGAATGTGGATACCTCCTATTTATAGCCGATGCACGGGTTGATCTGATATGCATGATTACGAAATTTGAAATGTGTCTCGCTCCTGAAATTCAATAATCGCTCTATCACCTGTAAAACACGCACACTCCTAAGCTTAGTAGAAATTCAAATCATGAATCATTGAATAATAAACCCCAGTGAAAGAATTTGCAGCGTTTTTACAATCTGAAGTAACTAATGGGTTAACAATAAAATGATTAAGTGGCCGTGAAAGTTAGAAAGTTCATGTGTGAGACTGTTTCATGTAAAACATCATCGGGTATCAGAGTCTTGGAAGGTGTTAAGAAGAGTAAAGTTAGTGTAACCGACCAAGAAAAAAAGTGTATCCTCCTGTGTATCACCCCCAAAAATGGTTGATTGTTGGTTGATGGTTTCAAGATACGTAAATTTCAAAAATCGGATTAAAATAAATGAATAAAATGAAATAAATTCGTCCGTTTGCCGTCCAAAGATTTTCTCCGAAATTACTCGACCAAAATACACGAATTTGGCTAAAAAAAAATCCATCATTGATCCAGTAATCTTGGCATTTTCATCAATCAACTCTTGGGAATCGATCTACCAAAAAATCTAAATGTCAAAAATTTTTGATGTAAGAAGTTAGTTTTTTGGTTCGACTCAGAAATTAGTGTCATGAATCAAATGAGACCACTCAATTAAAATTAAGTTACAGTTGATGTATCATCACCATTAGAAAAGTTGGTTGGGTAGGCGGTTTGATGGAGAGCCCGTTCTGTGGGAGGTCTCATCTCGACTGCATGGCTGGCGATAGCACAAGTATTTTGATCTTCGATGCAATTGCAAGATATGGAGGCGCGAGGTGTGGAGTTTAGATTATGTAACAAAAACTTCGTGTAATACACATAAAATTGCTTGGTTACCAATCATTGTAAAACAGCAAATATTGTAATATTGTAACATTTCTTACGCTACAAACCATTCTAGTTGATTTTAGGATTTTTGGAGAATTATAGTGCGACCCTACTTGGCTGAAAATTTTTTGTGTTGTGAATGTTTTCTTAATTATGATTATATTTTTTTTCAGCAGTCGAACGAGAAGTCATACCACGTCAAAATGGAGAGGAAATTGTCGAAAATAGAAACGTTGTTCAACGCCAAAAACTACGTATTTTGCAATAATGTGGAGTTCAAATATCATTCTCTCTGCGAGGCGACGAAAAACCTTACACGAATTAAACATTCTTGTGCACGTCATCGTGAAATATCCGATCTAAAATCTGCTTATTGACATAACAGAATTGAAAAGGTAGAGATTTTTCCTCATTGTAAAACTTGGTCTATGAGATTATTCCAGTTTAAAAGTTTGTATTTAACTGTCTTCAGATGATTGGGTAGGCGATTCGAATTGATCTCAACATCCAAGATTGGGACTTTTCGGTTAGTGAAGTTGAGGGCTGATTTTGATTCGTTATTCTATTCTTTGGTCCAAGAAGACCACAAACCTCCTTGCAGTGTAGACGTCTGGTAATGCGTGTTGCAGCTTCATATCATCTCCAACAGATTGAAATATAGCCTGTATCATACTAATAAGATGGAATCAACAGTTCTTGATCTTGTTGGAGCAATTGAATGGAGGTAGATTTATAAAAAATGAAGAATGTCAATAGGGAGTTTGATAATGTACCAATATTAATAAACTATCAAAATTGCTTAGGACCTTAATTGTCATCTTTTTTGTAAAACAGCAAATATTATCAATTTAACTATTGTAAATATTGTAACATTTCTTACGCTACAAACCATTCTAGTTGATTTTAGGATTCTTTGGAGAATTATAGTGCTCACCCTACTGGGCTGAAATTGTATATTTTTTGTGTTGTGAATGTTTTCTTAATTATGATTTTTTTTTTTTTTCAGCAACTACGAGAAGTCATACCACACGTCAAAATGGAGAGGAAATTGTCGAAAATAGAAACGTTAACCCTCGCCAAAAACTACATTATGGCCCTCACCAACGTCATCTGCGAAATGCGAGGCGACGAAAAACCTTACACGTGAGTTATTATTGAACAGGTCTAAAGTATGTGCACGTCATCGTGAAATATCCGATCTAAGGTAACGGCACCGGTAGTGGCCACTGCTCCAGTAGTGGCCATTTTAAAGTTTATATTTGAGAAATAAGGATTCCCGGTCTCCTAGTGGCTTCAAACTTGCAGGAGGTACAGCTCATGTCATCTTGTAGTCAGAGGTTGAACTAGGAGTGCGCAGAGCATCATTGGAAATTGTGGTAAACTTCTCAATATGACCGTCCCTAGTTTCCTCGTTTGTTGGGCTGTATCCTAGAGGTTCTACTGGATAGAATCAATTTTGTTCATCTGGTATTGAATTTAATGATATTAAACACGTAAGGAGGGCAAAATGTCAAGTGGCCACTACTGAGACATGCACGTGGCCACTACTGGAAATTTCGTAATTTGATGTGGCCACTACTAGATCAAAATAAAGGTGTGAGAAAAAATTAATAAAAAATAGAAAAAATTGTTCTTTTGATAGTTTTAGGCAATGGATATGTTAGGGAAGAGTCGGGCTATATTCTAAATGAGTCCTGAAGAAAGTCAGTACTACTGTTGGCCCACAATTGTCAAAACTAAAGAAAAAAATTCTTAACTGTGGCCACTACCGGTACCGTTACCTTAATATTGACATAACAGAATTGAAAAATATAATTTCTCCTTAAATCGCAGACAGTTAAGTTCCAATCTTTCTTGAGCTGTCAAATAACTTGTCAACGAGTTTGCTACGGTTTATGGGTTGTGATTCAGTCTTCCCATATCAATTCAACTAGATTGTATTATTGTGTCTGCTATGGAATTGGCCGCAACAGACCGCAATACATGTCGACTCCCCTTTTGAAGGCGTTGTCTGAATATGCTTTCATGTTATCGCCAAAAGGGAGCTGTGTACCACATCCAGCTGTTTCTTTTTCAATAATCTCACATTGAAATATTCACATCCATGTAAAGCACCAAATATTCCTGATTTGATTCCCATTTCTAAATACTCTAATTCCTTAATTCCCCTCCCTACTAACCGTCGCTATTTGTTTCAACTCAAGCATGTCCTCATGGTTGGGAGATTGGAGGTACAACTACCTATTTGAGATTCCCAACCTTGAATCCCATCCTGTAAATCCCTCAGTTTGTTTGTTTAATGTCAACTTCTTAATGTGTCCCCTGAAGAATTAGGGCGACAGACCGCAATACTTGTCGACTCCCCCATTTGAAGGCGTTGGCGTCTGCGTGAAAATGACGGCATTTTTGCTCCTTGAATCGTAACAAGTAATTTACAATATTTTAATCTCCACGAGGAAGCAGTGTGTCACATTCAATTTTGCAGTCATCAATGAAATCATTCCCATTTCTAAATGCCCTTATTCTTTAATTCCCCTTCCCGCTAAACTTCGCTATTTGTTTTAACTGAAGCATGTCCTCATGGTTGGTAGTTTGGTGGTACAACTACCTATTTGAGATTCCCAACCTTGAATCCCATCCCATAAATCTCTCAGTTAGTTTGTTTAATGTCAACTTCTTAATGTGTCTCCTGAAGAATTAGGGCAACAGACCGCAATACATGTCGACTCCCCCATTTGAAGGCGTTGGCGTCTGCGTGAAAATGTCGTGGCATTTTTACTCCTTGAATCGTAATTAGCAATTCAATTTCGTAGTCGTTTCTTTTTCAATAAAATCATATTGAAACATCTAACATTCCCTAATTTGATTCCCATTTCTAAATGCCAAAATTCCCCTCACCCAACTAACCGTCGCTATTTGTTTCAACTCAAGCATGTCCTCATGGTTGGGAGATTGGGGGTACAACTACCTATTTGAGATTCCCAACCTTGAATCCCATCCTGTAAATCCCTCAGTTAGTTTGTTTAATGTCAACTTCTTAATGTGTCCCCTGAAGAATTAGGGCGACAGACCGCAATACTTGTCGACTCCCCCATTTGAAGGCGTTGGCGTCTGCGTGAAAATGACGGCATTTTTGCTCCTTGAATCGTAACAAGTAATTTACAATATTTTAATCTCCACGAGGAAGCAGTGTGTCACATTCAATTTTGTAGTCGTCAATAAAATCATTCCCATTTCTAAATCCCCTAATTCCTTAATTCCCCTTCCCGCTAAACTTCGCTATTTGTTTTAACTGAAGCATGTCCTCAGGTTGGTAGTTTGGTGGTACAACTACCTATTTGAGATTCCCAACCTTGAATCCCATCCCGTAAATCTCTCAGTTAGTTTGTTTAATGTCAACTTCTTAATGTGTCTCCCAAGGAGTTAGAGCGACAGACCGCAATACATGTCAACTCCCCCTTTTGAAGGCGTCGGCGTCTGCGCGAAAATGTCGTGGCAATTTTACTCCTTGAATCGTAATTAGCAATTCAATTTCGTAGTCGTTTCTTTTTCAATAAAATCATATTGAAATATCCACGAGCTATAACATCCAACATTCCTAATTTGATTCCCATTTCTAAATGCCTAAATTCCCCTCCCCACTAACCGTCGCTATTCGGTTTGACTCAAGCTTGTCATCATGGTTGGAAGATTGGAGCTTATTACTACTTATTTGAGATTCCCAACCTTGAATCCCATCCCGTAAATCCCTCAGTTAGTTTGTTTGTTGATATTGGACTTCTCTCTGAACGTGTTTGTTTCCCCAACTCGCTAACCGTTTGTTATTGTTTATTTTCAGTTTCGTTGATTGTGCTGAAAGCAGCAACACGACTGACGACTTAGAACAGAATAACAACTCACTCTACCAGGAGAATCTCGAACCCGCAGAGTCCATGTTCACGTAGCCTAATTATATAATTCAAATAATTTTTTAAACGCAATTTTTTTCCCATATGATTTGTTGATTTTTTAAACATTTTTTTTTTCGGTCGGTTTTTGTGTGTGTTTTAGTTTGTGCAATCTCGAGTCTTCCTTACACGGATGTCCGATAAAATTAAGTTTAATGATTGTACTTAGATTTTAAACATGTGCGATGACTATAAAGTGATAGAGCTTGAAGAAGTTACCTTGACCTTTTCTAGGTACGTACTTATTATTATGTACATGTAGGTAATGTACATACAAATTTCCGATGCATCACCCTATTTGGAACGGACAAATTCGATCAATGACATACAAATAGATAATCATAGCCAAATCCACAATTAATAGTACAATCAACTCTAATTAAAAATGACTTCAAGTTTATTACGATTTTTCAATAAAACAACAGATCTTTTCTAGTGCAGACTCAAAATATGGCCAACTTATTTGTCGAAATTTTTGGGGCAGCATATCATCAATATAAAATATTGTTAAAATAATTGTATTCAGTTCTCCTTTCTGAAAATTTAATATTAAACGCGATTATGGCGTTAACTGATCAAATCACAGCATTCGACCCAATTTGAAATAACCTAAGGAATTCAAACTCAAAAACAAATTTTATTTGACATTTATATTCTTCTAAAATGAATTTTTCATCTTTTACTAAAACGTTTACTGATGATGGAAACTCATTTTAAATTTTGGACTGAGCTTCGTAATAAAATGGCAAACCTTCATTTACATTAAAAATTAAACCATAGGATATTTTTAAAAAAATGCTAACCAGCAGAATCTTATTTTGTTGATTGGAAAGATGAAATTCAATTTTAAAGAAAACCCCAGTTCCCAACTGTTTTTTGCAGTTTTTTTGTTCAAGTTTTTGAGAGTGTAGAAGACGAAAGAATTTAAGTTTATATTTGGCGTAGATGTGAGATTTCCTATCATTCTGGAAATTCTTATGACGTATTTTGTAGCAGTTTTTGTTTATCGCTGAACAAAATCGTAGTACAGAAATTTTGAAAAATGCGATCTGAAGGGAATTAGAAATCGAATAAATTCTTTATAGGTACAACACCGATAAACGTGAATTATTTTGAGTTTATCACCTTAAAAATGTAAAAACTACTTCATTCAGAACGATTAGGAGTGATCAAATTAATATTTACCTTGCCATGTTACTTGTTGATTGAATTCTGACGTCTTACCTTGAAATTGTTGTTGTTTTAAGTGATCGTATTCAAAGATCCCATTATCTAGTTGATATTTTCAACAAAAACAACAGTTATCTATAGCAAAAGGGGTGGTTATGAGTTAAATGAAAAAATTAGAAGCGTAGAGAAAGGGGTTGGGAAATGGAAATATGAAGGTAACGGAGGATTATGGAGTAAAAATAGGTAGGTATGTAGGTTTTCCTGTTTGAATTATATTCCATTGTGATTTAGCGGGATTGCGGCATGGCGCAGTCTTTGTCTGATAAGGTCGGTATCGGTTAGTTTCAAAGGAAACTTCACGTTTCAGTTGGAAATGCCAAATTTAGGGTAGATGTCGCGGAATAAAAACTCGAGGGGCGGCAACGTTTGTTCGACAAATATTTGACGGGATCTCGAGATTTGAGAGGCCTTGGGATATCGATGAAGACACTCAAATAATCGACTATTAGTCGGATTGAAGTGGGGACTTCTTGAAGATTGCGACGATCCGATTGAGGTAACTCGGCCGCAAATTGTGTTTTGGCATGCATCTCGACGCTAGGAGGGGTCGCGTGATGCAAATGCAACGCAGTTTAAAAAGGACGCGGAGAGGGTTTTTAAAACGGCCTTTTTTGGCTCACAACCTCAAAAGGTTGCGCGAATTACCTGCAATTAAGGTCGGTCGAATGAATAATGGAATAATGCAGTTGTAATGCAACTTGATTGCACTCTGTCCTACGAGCCTAGTGATAGAAGAACATTATGCACCTCGGGTTGCCAATCACTGAGGGATGTAGGTTGATTTTGTCCGTCCAAATAGATTTGTGAAGGTGAAACCAATTTTTCTCCACGATTTCTTAAATCTAATTCCCACTAAGGAATACATAATACCAAAAACACGTACTTAAATGACATTATTTCGACTCCATAACTGTAAAATAAGAATTCTTTTCTATTTCATCACCGTACGCAAAAATATTCGTTGCCCAAAACACACAAGGCCATACAAACAAGTTACCATAATTATTTCAATTAAATTCCATAATTCAGTGACGAAAGCTCGAAATTGCTTAAGCGAAAGCTTATACCATCCAGATGAATTTTTTAGAATAATGGTTTTATTTCATCTTAAAAATATTCAATAAATTTGTCGATATGTGTATGATTGATTATTAATTTGAAGGAATTCAAAGAGCGAATTTCAAGAGTGGTTTATTGGTGCAACTTCGCTAAATCCAAATATTATCAATTCGTGTGTCATTTCCACATAATTCATGAAATCAAGAATAATATTCCAAGCACATATTTAAATGGTGAAAATAGTAAAAAATCATAAAAAATCAAATTGGGTTATTCAAATTGTTCAGATCATCTCGTCTTGTTGAGAGACATGAGTCGAATTTTGGTAATTTGCTGAGAATCTCTGAATATAAGAGACATACCTACATGAATTAAGGGATACGATCTCTGAATATAAAAAATGTTTCGATCAACTTTGGATGACAGACTCACACAATTGTTCGCTCACACGATATTCCAGGCACACATTTGAACAGTAAAAACCAGAAAAATTGGGTTATTCAAATTGTAAGAGATCATCCCGTCTTTCTAAGAGACATGGGTCGAATTTTGGTAATTTGCTGAAAATCTCTGAATATAAGAGACATACCTACATGAATTAAGGGCTACGATATCTGAATATAAAAAATGAAAGTGTTTCGTTCAACTTTGGATGACAGACTCACATCATTCTTCCCTCACACAATATTCCAGGCATTCAAATTGTAAGAGATCATTTGAATGAGTCGAAACCAGTAAATCTCTGAATAACATACCTAAAATTAAGGAATTAAATAAAAAATGGGTTTCGTTCATTTGGAAAGACTCACACAATTATTCCCTCACACAATTCCAGGCACACATTTGAATAGTGAAACCAGTAATAAAACATTAAAAATTAAATTGGGTTATTACAGTTTTTCTGGCCATGTATTGTCAAGAGACATGAGTCGAGTTTTTGTAATTTGGCGAGAATCTCTGAATATGAGAGACATACGAGCACCTACATGAATTAAGGGCTACGATCTCTGAATATGAAAAATGAAAGTGTTTCGATCAACTTTGGATGACAGACTCACACCATTGTTCCCTCACACAATATTCCAGGCACACATTTGAATAGTGAAACCAGTAATAAAACATTAAAAATTAAATTGGGTTATTACAGTTTTTCTGACCATCCTGTCTTGTGAAGAGACATGAGTCGAATTTCGGTAATTTGCTGAGAATCTCTGAATATAAGAGACATACCTACATGAATTAAGGGATACGATCTCTGAATATAAAAAATGAAAGTGTTTCAATCAACTTTGGATGACAGACTCACACGATTGTTCTTCCACGAATTTCTATCGATTCTCCACACAATATTGGTTCGTTTAATTGTAATATTCTGGGATCTTCCTAAAAACACGAGGAAACGCTGATGCGTAGAATAAAAGATCACTCGTGCGCCGGAAACGATCCTCAGCAACTAGATATTCATTTTCGATTCGCTGATCTCAATATGTTATCTAACGATAAACCGACGAATCAATTCTCGAGACCGTTCAAAAGAACCACTTACCATTGTCTCCCAGAAATTCTTCGAAGCGGATTCCTCGGTGCAATGTAATAACGATTTTGTTTTACGGCTTTCCGTCGAAATGATGAGCGCTTTTATAAAATTAATCTACATTCTGGACAACTCGTTTCCACCAAATTAAATTTTAATTGCTCGCTACAGAGAATCCCACCATCCGTAAAAATCAAACGCCGACACTTTTAGCTTCGAAAAATCTTGCATAAACCATCGTTAACCATGAACATAACTCGGTTCATAATTTACTCCCAATGTCTGAATCATTATTATTACAATTATTAATGACCTTAAAATTAATTTAATTAGCCAGAATATGTCTCGATTTAGGTGATAATTTAGATTCCCCTTTCAAAACTCCAATAAAGCTTTTTAGTTAATTTAAATTTTTATAATTTGTTTAATTATAAAACCTTTTTGAAAACGTACCTACGGTATTTACGGTTTCTCTTCTACGTAAAAAATATTCATTCTGTTCTCTTCTTCTAGATCACAACAAATTCATTTTACCTTGCGTGAGGAGACAAATCTAAATTAGATGTTTCAAAAACTATTCAATCAGTATTGAAAACTCAAAAATAACCATAAAATACGAATGTAGGCTGTTTTTCACTATGACTAAAATTGATTTCGTTTTTCACTGCTTCAATCGTTGGTTTTTGATCATTTTTTATGCTGGCCTATTAAAAAGTTGTTCTCTTTAACTTTTGATTCATAGTTTTGTATAATGAACCTTTATAAAAGATCTAAGAAAAAAATGTTTTTAACAACCCATCCAAAGTCGGTTAACGAATCGAAGCTCGTCGATACTAAAAGTCTAATAAAAATATAAAAAAATAAATGCATGGTATGGTTTTCTCTTGAACTCCTGGAGCGGGTTTACGTAATGCGACTTGAAAATCAGATATTGGCTGGTTTGCTTGATCTCGGCGAAACATTAATTCTAAGGCAAAAACGCAGTCAAAACGTTATTAGTGAAATTTTGTGGTCTTTTTGATTTTGATATGAATCACTAATAAGATTGAAATAAGACCAGTCCAAGTACGCCGATTCGTCCGCGAGGTATTCTTAGCATTTGGAAATAAAAAAAGCCAACATGACAGTGAATCGCAAGCAACTCAAAATTCAAACTTGGACATATGCAAATTACTGGTCCATCCTCATCCTTACCTATATATTCATTAAGATGAAATAAAGGCGAACTGTTAAAGACTGTAATTGACAGGAAAAATGATACAATTTTGTAAGCAGACTCGGTCAACGCCAAAATTTAATGCGTCACTCACCCATTTTTGTAAACATATTCAAAGATCTGTGGAACTCAAGTCAAGGCCGTGTAACAATGACCTGACGCATGGTGGTCTAAAATCGCCAAAAAGCGCGCAAAACTCAAAATTTCTAGGCGTTCTTGTACTGAAAACCTTGAATTTGGCAAATTTACTAGACATACGACTAGGATGAAGGACTAGGATGCCAAGCCAAACGTTTTTTTAATAAGAAGCCCACATTTTTGGTATCGTTTATAGCGTTAAGAATCTGACGTTTGGCTATCCAGATATCAAAATACAATGGTAACGGTTCGTCTTTTCGTGAATGAAGTCTGAGAACCGTTACAATGTCCAAATTCATCAAACTCGTCGTCTAACAAATCGTCAATGGCTTTTGCAATTCGTTTTTTCAAGCCCAAACGCAAAGCAGACACTAATGCAATCTGCAGCTGGCTTAGCGTGCATTTTCTATTAATGAACAGGGCCCTTCACGTTTTAGAGCTGTCACTCAAATTTGGAAAATGTTTTATGGCCTACCACTTGCAGAAGAATAGGTGTTAATGGCCGCCAGTGCCACATCAGGAGGTGGTATTCATTAGGGTTTACCAATGATGGTTATTTTCTTGTAGAGACAAAAACTATATATGAACAATTTTAATCAAGTTTTTAGGTTCTTCCGTTACTGGAACATAATGATTCATTCACTACATTTTATCATACATTAACTTGGTTTTGATTTCATATTTCTTCTTCTCATAATTGAATATAAAGAACAGAAACAACTCGAACGTAACCTACGCTTGCATTTGGCCGCATTTCCCGTGTAAAGTCGACACCAGAATTAATTACCCTCGTTTCAAATGAGGTTAACTGCTTTAAAAAGACGCAGTAAAGGTTTGAAAATTATCTCGCGGTTCATCGTTCGAACTCCTACAAACCAGTTACGGGAAAACAGCTTTATCTAATCCGGTTAATAAGAGTGAAATTTCTTAATTTTGTTAACACTCGCTCCGTTCCAAAATGAATGTTCCGAGTTAGTCACACACTCAGAACGAACCATCGTGATGACAGTTTGTTTGTTCTCTTCAACGATTAAAACGTAATCGATAAAGATAAAATTAAGTATTCACCTAACCATCAACAATTTCCTGCTTCACTCTTGAAGAAAATGAGTTTTCCTAAAAATAAATTCAAAAAAAGGGATTTTTTAGAATTTCGGGAATGACTAAGTTGTCAAATTTAAATGGAGAAGGGAGATTTCATAGTAGGCCAGTTTTGTTTATTGCCGTGAAAATTTGATTATATTCGTTTAAATGTTCAATTTGATCTGTTGAATGGAATGTTTATCTACCCTGGGGGAGCTGATCTTTTTCAGAATTATATAAACAAGGACAATTAACAGGAAAAATTATGTTACCATTGACATGAGCAAATATTTGCCATTTGCGAACAAATATAGCAAAACCTTCATGTAACTTCTATGGTCGAAAGCAGCTTAATATAAAAGAAAAAATCAATACAAGGGAGTGCATTTAGAAAAATGTTTTAGTAATTTGTGCAGGGAAATTATTTACGGAAAACTTTAAAACTAATCGATATTTTTACTTAGAATTTAAAACTTGAAATAACCGGGTATTCAAACACACTATCAAATATAAATAATATAAGGAATGACATTTGATTTTTTATAGTAAATCACTTCTCAAATCAATAAATTTTACATGATTTTGATAAATCAAGAAAAAGGGCTTATTAAAGAGGTAATCAATTTATGCTGTCATTTCAGTTGAATTCGTTAAATAAAAACCGTTTAAATTGAACAACAATGTAAAAAAGTAGTGATCATGGGATCTTGTCAATGAAAATCATCACTTCATAAAATTTTATTAAAAAACTGTTACATTTGTGGTTACATATTTCATGAAGATACATACGTTTTATGAAGGCACATATTACAAGTAAAATGGGGTGGTCTATTAACGAAATGTGAGAATTTAAAAACTACATACCATTCATAGGTAGGTACTATCTTAATTCATTTACCTACTAAGGGGACACGAAACACAAAAAATTGAGAAAATAGTGATTTTTCTGTGTGAGGCTGTTCTCTTTTCGCGTTGCTTCCTATCTAATCCGGTTTCCGTCCATTTTTTTGTTGAATCGCCGTCTCATAGGGTCGTTACAAGATTTTGAAAGGGTTGGCAAAAGTACTCAAAACTTCGGTTCACATTTTCGCTTCCCCGTTTATGACTAGGCAACATACATTTAGCTACAATGAACTGTGAACATGAAGGACAGTATTAACAAAACATGAAACATGGAGGAAAGCAAGTGAAGTAGGTGTATAGGTAAAATTTAGCAAGGTGTAATCGAAGAAAAATAGAAATAGAGCGAAAATAGAAACGCTAGTTACTACATTATCACTGTTTTCTCTTTATCAAGCTCATTTTGCGAGCAAATGCCTCTTTGATATCTTAAAAACCAAGGCTTAAACATGACATCGACATCTCACGTGAACGATGTTAATCGACGTTTACTGATGATGTTATAACGATTGATTACAGAGGTGAAACCCGTTTGTTTTAAATCAACGTTCAAATGTGTAGTTCACAACAATGATTTACTTAACCATGGTCAGGGATTGTCTTGAGAGGCAGGGCCTTATTCTCCTCGCTTCCCAACAGTCCGACTTTAAACAACCTGATTAATCAAAATTACGGCCGACTGAAAGACTTTACGGCTTCCACTTATTCCCGCAGAAGGCGTTCAACTTCTGCCAAGCTTTCGAGATAATGGTCCGGTCAACATTACGAGGGTGTCAAAACAACCTTATCAGCCCACTTCCCGAGTGCTCTCAGTGTCCGCCCGTCTTATCGCCTTTCCCCTGGTTTACCCCGTTTAATTCAAATTCGAGGGCAGGAAGCAACTCATTTCGGCGAAGCCGTTCTGTTTTCGGTGATAAACTCCGTTTCGTCCCCTTCCCCCACTTCTGACCTGATGTTTTTTTTGTCGAAGAATGTCATAAACGTGTCACTTGAAGTTTCAACTAGTAGGTGGACGGCGGCAAGAAGAAACAACCTGCGGGTGGAAACAATTCATTGGGCCATATTTGTTACCACATTCCATGCCTGAAATAAACGTACCAACAGTGCAGTGGTTTCAATTCGTTTCAATCTGAAAGGATGAAAAATAGTTGGGTTTATTGAGGGACAATTGGTTGTCTGATGGGTGGTTATCCGTCATCTCAGGTGATGGGCACCCCTCATACGAGCAGGAGTGGAAAGCTTGATGTCCCTTGACAACATAATGACGCAGAAAAATCAATAACCCACCGGCACGTGGGGAAACTTGATTTTCTTTCACTTGATGTGCTTCACATGGTCAGATTAGAATCTGACGTTTGAGGTAAATGTATCATCGAGGAAAAAAGTACGTTAGCTACTAGGCAATCCTGGTTGAGTGGTAGCAAAACCATGTCAGGGTAGCCGAAACATACAAATCAGTGAAGTCATGGTAAAGTATGCAGGAATGAGTATGATGTAGAAGGGAGAAGATGCATGCAATTGGATTGTTGGGTTGGATTGTTAATTATGCAAAAATCATAGCGGGAATGGAAGGATGGTTTGGGCATCACCCGAAAATCAACTGAACTATTAGAAACACATACTGAAATGTGAACAGAAGATAAAATCCAAGTTAGAATACGTTAACACACAAGAACTTTATTGGCCCCTGGGTTTGAACATGACCCGAAATACTATTTGCGAAAAGATAATAACTATCAAGAGATGGTTCCGGCATTCAAGTTGAACCTTAATCTGCCCAAACAGAACGTTGCACACTAAATTTACTTTTTGAACAATTTTACTCATCAGAAACTAAAATAATGGAAACCAAGAGGGAGAAATGGTAACACTGCAACAATGTAATCAACTCCAGTGTTGCCAACCATTCGTGCAGTTATGATTCTAACCTAAAACCAAATTTAAGAAAAACCCTGCATTCAAGTTTTTCAAACGACATGTTAATGAATCTACGACAGTTTTTGGAGTCGAACTATAGTCAAAATTCATGTTTTTAAACATCTAATTTGTACTTGTTCTCCAAATAAGTGGGAATGTCGCATGTTTGATTGATTTCTCAATTAAAAACACCGAAATACCGATGATAACATACTTTCACCATTCCAACCTTGTACCCATGTTACACCACACCTAAATAACAAATTGGTTTTATTCATGCGAATTTCTATAAATTATAGGGATTATAAATACGTTTATAATAAATCTGTGTTTTTTGATCGAATTTCGAGGAAAATCCGTAACATATTTGGATAGCATTGTTGACTGTATTTTTGAAGAGGGTTTTTTTGGTATCTTACCATGAAGTTACACAATAAAATTTGTTTATATTTTAACAATAAAAAACCATGTTAAGTATTATCATGATTTAAAAAAAACATGTTTGTGCTGTGAATTGTTCCACTGCTAAAAGTGGAACTCTAGTTTGTTTTAATAACGTAATTATGTGAGTTACATTTCTAGATTGAGGATTTATGTAAAATATAATAGAGTAATGTAATTAAGTATGTACTGCGTACTGAAACATACTTTTTACTCGAGTAGGGTGAACTTTTTTGAAGGAACAACGAAAGGGTGGTCATACAACGCAATTTATCACTGATTGTACTGATAGAAACTATGACGATTGATTTGTGAGGGATTAAATTTAATTGGTTCGAAATCAAAATGGGGTAGTCAGTTAAAATGAGGATGCTGATAATAAATCGATACATAAAATTCTTGAAAATTACTTATTACAATACCAGAATTCTTAATATCAGTGTCTACAAGGAATATGGGAAAATTTTCGAAAAAAGAGTCTTCCTTAAAACTGTGTTTTCATCTTGTAAATTAGAGAAATTAAATGGAAATTTTCAATTTATCAGTTTCAAGTTAAATGTTAAATGTTGTGTAAACTTCGCATGTAATTGTGTATTTCTTCTGTGTTTCTGTATTATGTGCTATCAATTGTACAGTTTAAAGAATTAATTAATGTAACCAGGGCAACAAATTAAATTCGACGCATGTTCATTGTTAATTAGATTGGTCATAATCGTGACTTTCATTATGAGATCATTATTTCATTACTAATTAATAATACCTGGAGTAGCTGCTCAATTCAGATTCCTATGTACCTCCGTAAAAAAACGTTCCGAATTGATAGATCAATTTTGATTTTTGATAAACATTTGTGTACAACCTATTAGTACGGAATCAAAAATGTGTGATGGCTATGAATAGTTGTAATCTCCGTTATCTTGAAACTGCGAATCCTGAGCATAAACCTTCAGCCTTTCAGCTTCAGGGTTATTCTCCGTGTGTCGCAGGCATATCGCCTCACTCACAAGAAGGGGCAACTAGTTCATTCCATCACTTCATGATTGGGTACCTTTATAGTATTTTGCCTTTCAGTTAAACCTTACCACACACATTGATTTAAACCTCTTTTTACTTTAAATTAAATCTTTTTTACATTTGAAAAGAATAAACTTAGGTATTCATGGAGAAAAACAGGTCTTGAGCGAGAAATCGTGAATACAAATATCTCTGCAACAAATTAGGCTACAAAAAGTTGTTTTTTGGCATGGATTTCATTAAAAAATGCTGCCAAAATTTATCATTTTAAATCATCGTTAGGTACATAAATGCTTAAAATAAACAACTTTGAGATGTTCATAATCCCAATGACCCCAAATCGTACATTATTTTTGTCCATTAATTTCCCAACAGTCATAGTTATATGTTTGTAAAAATTGAAATGACTACGTCATTTTAAAATTCCTAAATTATTGTATTTTCATTTATAAATACACATTGCTTCCCATAAACCTAACCCTCCCGACAAAAACAGTTTTCAAAATAGGATTATCGACGTTTTCCTGGATTTTGTTAAAAATTATTACCCGTTAATTTGTGTATGTCGGGCAGATAACTATAATGTGATGTAAAGATCCTATTAAAAACCAACAATTATTACAAGTTGCATCGTCTCTGCGGTTGATGGAGTACAAATATACTGGACAGATTGCATGGTTTGTTCAAATTCTGCTCATAATCCTCCGACATTTTGGTTTATTAATCCTTACCGTGGTATGACACTGACTTTAAGGTTCAGATTTGTATAAAACTTCCCTTTTTGACTTTCATCGTTGTTGCCAGTTGTCTTCCCGTTCAAATATATTTGTTCATTTGGCCCACTGTAACTTGTGATAGTTCCTTCAAGGGTTGCCCCTTCACTACCGCATCAACTTTTACATTATGGGATAATTCTTGATGAAAAAGAAATGAACGGCCCATGAAAACGGGATAAATTAACCATAAAAATGGAAATGCTAATGTTAATCAAGTTTGGGGGGCCATTCTACTTCAAATTTGGTGTCCAAAAACGTTCTTGAAGACATTTCTTGATGCAACGAGCCATTTTATCGTAATTCTTGGATACATTTAAGCAAACACTTCTTTTTTCACTAATAACACTTTATGTTTATTGGAACTTTTTTTATTAGGTGTTAAATTCTCTATAACTTGTATTTTTTTTTTTTTTTTTTTTCACCCTGCGTATAAATAGTTTTCACAATTTTTTCACATTTTACATGCAAGCGTAATGCAAGCCATTCTGTTCAAAAATTCAATTTTCTCCTTAGGAATAGAAAAATGTGTAATTCAACGTGAAAAAGGTTTGAATCCATGTTTAAATTCAACGTTTAACTGACAGCTTCCAATGGTGTTATGGTGTATCATTGATTTATCCCGCCAAAATGGACCAGTTCGTGGAAAAACTAATCGCCATTTTCAACACAAATTTAAATTGTTCAGTTCCATTTGTACTGTACTGTAATTGTTCAATTCATCTATCATTTAAATTTTACAGTGAAAAAGGTACAAATGCAAATGAAACGTTTAATTTAAAGAAAAAAAGGTTTGAGTCCATGCTTATGGACAAAATTTAACTAACAGGCAAAATACCATAAATGTTCCAATAGTGTAATGGTTTTATCATTGATTTATCCGGCCGAAATGGACCAATTCGTAGAGAAAAACAAATCGTCATTTTTAAACACAAAATTGTTCATGTATACGTGTCTATGTATATGTATATATACATCTACCATTTAAATTGTACAGCTCTGATATACGTAAAAAAATGTGCCACCTTCGCACACCAAGTTCCTTCGTTTCCGTTCACCCTCGATTATCGTTGATTGTCAAAACACTTTATTTTTATTCGTACGCATATCATATTATGCTTGTATTCCAGAAAAAAAAATGTATATTTTATAGTTTTAAGGATTTTATTTTGTCAAAAACAGAAAAAAACCACAAAAAAAAAAGATCTGATTATATTTAAAAGTGTATTCCGTTCGCGAACGAAGTTGTAGGCGAGTTGACAATTGTTACCTAATGACGCAACAGCATTTGTTAGACGTAAGGTAGTATGGAGACTTGTGTTTAGTTAATTTGAAAAATGAAGGTACCATGAAGTTAGCGGATGTACATGATATTTTTTTGTGAGTGTTCGTTTCGATAATAAATCATTTATTGGAAAACGAGTTACGGATGAGGTTGTGTTTGTTGATTTAGTTTTACATGTTCCAGAAAACATTCACGTTTATCGTGAACTTTCTCTTCTTTCGAGTTTTGGCGTTAAATTCCGCTATCTGACGTTTTGAAACAAAAAAGTTCTAGTCGTGCAGCATGGCCGAGTGAGAGAATTTTCCGAAATGCTTGTGTTACGTTTACATCAATCAATTTGTTCCCAAACTTTTTTCCACCTTAGAGGTTGTGATGGATATGGTTAGTTGGCCCCTTCTTGATTTTAAAATCTGTCGCCTTGGGAGATGAATCGGACGCCTGCAAGCGTCTGGGTTATCTTCTGAGCGTGGCGGAGCATAATCAATGCATCCACCTCCTCAGAAGGGGCAACTATACCATTCCATCACCTCACAAGGTTATAAATGAGCAGAATTTAAATTTTATCAGAATTTTTTATCTGGATAAAATTTAATTGAATCTTTAAAAAGCAAGTATTTTAAGAATAATTTATTTGCCACGAATTTTAGTGCATGAAGCACCTTGTGATGGACGACATATTACATGCCACATATAATTAACCATGGGAAAAACATGCATTTTCTAGATTCAGGCCACAAACTTTCAAGGATTGCCCTTCTGATATGTTTATGGTCAAGGCGAAAGCAAGATGGATCGGAAAGGGAAGTAGTTTAAACTCAAATGGCATGTCGGTTGGGATCCTTGGAATGAGAAACTCCTCACCTTAGAATTTTCCTTTGAGGTATCGTCTGGTAAAGTGCATTTTTCATCATTTTCTTTATCACCAAACCGTTAGACAGTTTCGGTTGGTTTATTATTCAATAATAAACCATTGTACTCGCTCTTGAAAAAAAAAAAAATGTCTAACCCCCCATGAAAATTTCATGGTTTACGTTTCAAAGGGTGTAGATTCCAAATCTGCAATACAAATTTTCCGTCCGCCGTACGCTACTCACGATTTCTCCCAAACGGCTGAAGCAAAAAAGCTGAAATTTTCAGGAAAAATCAATATTGGTCCGACAACGCCCCAATTCTTTAGCCAGCACTCTCACTTAATTTAAAGTGCCCTTTAAGGGTTGTCAAAGTTTTGTAAAATCCCTAAAAACCTCAAAAAAAGTCAAGGCAGCCTAAATTTGGAACTTTCCACGAGGAATCGAATGAGCCCCTCCCCAGGTCTGTAGCTCAAACCATTCCCGAGGTATGGTATGATCTTATGCTGCCAACATTTTTTGTTTAGATCGCAGTAACCTAGTGATGTAGTGAATGTGGATACTGGAGTGAACTCCTAAAAGGGTTTACAGCCGACACACAGGTTGAAGCATTCTGACATGCATGAAACGCTGCAAATTCTTTCACTGGGGTTTTTCATTCAATTGGCTTGCGTTCATGATTTGAATTTCTACTAAGCTTTGGAGTGTGCGTGTTTCACAGGTGATAGAGCGATTATTGAATTTCAGGAGATATGCATAGAGCACGTAAATCTGTTCTCATTCGAAATACCTATTTGAATTGATCAATTGATCATATTTGTGTGCCTTCTGCAATTCAATAATCGCTCTATCACCTGTGAAACACGCACACTCCAAAGCTTAGTAGAAATTCAAATCATGAACGCAAGCCAATTGAATAATAAACCCCAGTGAAAGAATTTGCAGCGTTTTACAAGCATGATTACATGATTAGCATGATTTTACCTTTAGTCGTAAATTGTGCGGTGGTAACCTGGCGTATCCTAGGAGTTTACAAATTCAATTGGGTAGTTAGTGGCTTTCTTACTGATTTTATCGGTACAATAAGCCATAGAAACTCTAAACAATCACATCAACCGGTGACCTCAAAATTATGGCAATATTTATGCAGACTTAATCCTCCAAATCAGCAAATTTCGATGAACTGTACAATCTCGTTGTAGATATGAAAATATGTCAATAACAATGGTTCAACTATTTGGAATAAACTTCGATGGAACCGAAGAAGTCGAATCCTATTGAGATACCGCTTAGTGAAAGTAAGAGATACCCCGTCATCTTTTGTATAAATATGGAAGGGTGCATACATAACATCAAAGTAAGTTGGACATCAAGGTTCCTGGATCATTGCCAGAAAAACTCAAATGCTGATATCGTGAATCTTTAGAAAACCGATTCTGCTAAGACTATCAATCATGGAAGGGTTCATATTCGCCGTATATCAAGAGTCCATATTGATCATCAGAAAAACATTTACTGATGTACTGTATTTACTAAGTGGGGAGAACGAAAACACGTGGATGCACATTGAGTGAAGTTTGTGACGTTCCAAATCAATCTACGCTGCTAAACATTGGAATAGACCTCTGAATCATACACCTCTGGTGGGTTGCCGTTGTCCTCAGGCGTGCCCCAGGGTTCTCATTTAGGCCCAATTCTTTTCAATATCTTCATCGACGATCTCAACTGGGCCCTGGGTGATCTCAGGAGGCTATTTTTCGCTGATGAACTCAAGCTGATGGTGGTGCGTGGTTCGGGGAATTGTGCTCTGCTCTAGGACTCTTTGGATGAATATCGACACGTGTTGAGTAATTTCATTCACACGCAGGGAGCATCCTTTAATTGTCGACTACTTCATCCAGGGTCGGGTCTTATCAAGGGCAACTGTCGTTCTGAATTTGGGGGTATCTTTGGACGTGTCTCTTACATTTGTTCCTCATATTGACACAATTGATGCCCGATCCCATGGAATGCTTGGTTTTGTGTGGAGGGCATCCCGGGATTTCGACATCGACGCAGTGAGGCTCCTCTACATACCCCTGGTACAACCACTTCTCCCGTTATATGGTCTCCATTCTACAACGTACATAAAGAATCGGTGGAGATGATCCAGAGGAAATTCTTGAGGATGATTTACGACAAGTTTCACCTCGATCAGCGTTTCCAATAGCCGATTATGTCTTCCCACATCGTGAGGTTGGTGAATTTCTAGATATCCGGCGGCTTTCTGTAAGGAGGATGGAGCAGGATCTTCTTTTTCTCCACAAGGTCTTGCAGAATCGGGTTGATTCGCCGGAGTTCCTTGCATCCCTCGCATTCCACGTGTCTGCTAGAGCCTCCAGGAATTCGGAATTGTTTCGGCTCCCCCATAACTGCACCAATTATCTGGTCAACTCTCCGTTTTCAAGGATCATGAGGCTGGCAAATGAGCACCTCCAAAATGTGGACATTTTCTGTATAACTCACAGAAGTTTGAAAAGTTCCTTAAAAACTACACTTAAGTGAATGATGAACCTCGCAAAACTCTGTTACTTTCGTTTTTTTCTATACAGGCAGCTATTTTATTTTTCTTTGTAATTAGGCTTAGCCTGTATTTATGAATAAATAAATAGATTCTTGTTGATCCATCCAGAATATAAATATACAATACAATTACAATAGAAGGTGTACACTGAGCAGCTGAAGAACCATAGTGGATCCTTGGAAAAACAAAGAATTTTTAAAAAATTGGGTTTTTAGCCCAAAAATAATTATGTTAGCAGGGTGTGGGTGTGGGGGGGGGGGGGGGGGGCTTGTTGAACACCCTGTATGTTTATAATATATATACTGTGGAAATAATGTATTTTTGAGTAATAATTTGAATCGTTCAACGGGCAAAACTCAAACTACGGGCAATTTGTAGGCCCTGACATTTTAAAAATTTAAGTGTTTCTTTTGCTAGGCTTTTGGATGTTTATCGTTTAATTGGCCTCCCTGGATGTCTTTCTGATGCCCAGTCATTCAAAATATCCCATTATTCTTTGCGAAATTCAAATTTGATAGATGTCATAAGAGTGGCGTTGCGGTTTTGGTCAACAATGACAATTTTGGATGTGTTTTCATACATGGTGACTATCGGTCACTTCCAATACTACAATGACAATTTTGGTATGAGAATTGGGTAGAAAGCTGTAAGATCAAACCTAATAAGACAATGGCCCATAAATATGACATTGAACAATCAACATAGAGATCAGAAACTTCCAATATAGATGCTCAAACTGGGCTTTTTGTAGGAAATTATATTAGCTTCAAGCCAATATTAAACCATCAATTTGAGTTCACTAATATATTATTTTGCAATAAGCCTTCTAAGTTGAAACAGACAATTTCGGTGGGTAGCTCTAGTTTGAAAATAACAATTTTGGATCAATGTGTTTTTTAATTGTTAAAAAATTGAAAATGATGTATTTTAAAATGTCCAATTTTTTAATTTTGGAATACTGTCATTTCAAAATTTTTGGAACCATTGAATAAGCGTAATTTGAAATTGAAATTCTAGAAAAGCTACCTGAGGATCTAAAAAAAGTACTGTTTAGTAAGCCGCAATTACTTCAGGAAGATTAGTAAGAGGGAAGGGCAATCGGTAAAAAAAATATCGATTTTTTAAATCGTTTCTGAATCGGTTTTAAAGAATCGATTCACAAAAAATCGTCTCATTTGAGACCCGATTTAAAAGAAATAGGTTTTAACTTTCAACTCAATAGTAAAAATAAACCATACAAATAGGCGATTGAGTAGTGTTAAATAATATATATATTTTCAATAAAAATGTAGTGAAATGTAGAAATTATAATGTAGACAAATTATTATCAAATAAAAAATGTGAGACGGAAAAAAAATTAAGGAAACCTCGAACTGTCCTCTACATCCTGCAAAAATAATAATTTCGACGCGAGCTTTCCACTCAATCTGTTTCTGGTCATCTGCTTTTTTGAGAGTTCCGTGAGCAGAGGATCTTTTTGAGACGCTTCCCCTTCTTTCAAGAACTTGTGTTGAACTTTAAGAAAAAAAGAATCGATTCAGTTCGATTATTTAAATAAGTAGTGAGAGAAGAGTTATGAGCATTGAAAATCTTTCAGTAATTTGAATGTGTTTTATTGAGTTGTTGAAATTACCACTCGCAAATCCCAATCTTCTCCGAACGATTCTTCTTCATAGCCGATTCAGAATCCATTAAAAAATTGATACTTCTTTTTACTGATTGCCTGTCTTTGAGGAGGGAGAAAATGTTTCAACAAGATACATGAACAGTAATTAACGAAATTAGCATAAAATCGCTTTTATGGAAAACCCCGATTTTGTAGCCCGATTCTAGAAAAAATCGTTAAAAAATTATAGATTCTCGATTTTATTGTATGCAAAAACATCGATGTTTTTGCAAGAAAACATCGATTTTTAGAAAAATCGATTGACCTTTCCTAATTAGTAATAAACCACCTTATCATTTAATTATCGGACGGATCCTCCGCAATAATTTTCTTCGAAAAATCGAAGGTTTTTAATCGATATTTGCATGCAAAAAAATAAGCTAAAATAGAGGGAGGTTGCTCGAGTGGGGACTGGCGTGACTGCGGACCTTTGATATTATTCGGGTCAGTCATTATCAACTCGGAGTTGCAGGTAGCGTGAACGGGATGAGGTGGAAGGACACGGCCGATGTGAACGTGAAAGGGGGGGGGGGGGCTCCATCGATTAATATAAAAACGTTGAGTGCATATCGAGCAAACGTTGTTGGCCTCGTCTTGTCGGGTGCTCAGCTGTTTGCGCAAGTCGTATTAGCATCATCATCATCATCAGTCATCAATAACGAGACGGATGACAGAAACGTGTGAGGTACATTCAAAGGAGAAGCCGATATAGGATTTACTGCAAGCTTTCTCCTCGGACACCTTTTCTTCGGAAAACTCAACAATTAACTAGAAAACGTGGCACGAAGCATCCTCGTCTAGGTCTTGAATGCAAAGATCTTTTTAAATCTTTTAACACACACTTAACAGTGGTGTCCAATTTTCTAGCACCTTCAAACTGTAATTTCTCTGGAGAGAATGTATGGTCCTTTTATCCTTGGGGTTCCTCGTAAGCTGTTTTAGAACGTACTCATGGTTTTTTCGCCTAAAATTGGTATTTCTCCATTAGATTGATGAAGTATGAGCATTCCCTCAGTCAGTGACAATGAATAGCTCAAGTAGCCACCGTCCCTCAGACGGCTTCTCTTAGACATTTTCTTTCGACTACTTGAGGACTATGAACTTCGCCTGTAGAATATACGTCAAAACGATTCTCGGGACATATTCTGGCAGACATCAACCCCTTCGAAAGGTTGGTCAACATGTACAGCGGGTCTATCGCGCTAATTCTATTGCGATAGGCTATCACCATATGATCGTGTTGATATGACTGTATTGAGGATGTGAAAGGGGGGGAAACGCCATCGATTAATATAAAAACGTTGAGCGCATATCGAGCAAACGTTGTTGGCCTCGTCTTGTCGGGTGCTCAGCTGTTTGCGCAAGTCGTATTAGCATCATCATCATCAGTCATCAATAACCAGAGGCGTGTGTAGTGTAGAAGAGGAAGCCGACAGAGGATTTGCTGCAAGCTGTCTCCCCCTCAACCTCAGAAACCTTTTCTTCGGAAAACGTATTTATTTATTTATAATACGGTCAAGCCCAATACAATATAATTAGATAGGTACATTGACATCGTATTTTTTTTTTTTTTTTTTTTTCAATTCAATAATATCGCATTGTTATCAGAAAAAAAAATTAAGTAACTTAAATGAGGCTCTTCACTTTGTTGATAAAAACTAATTCCGATTGGCAGAAAGGATCGGCTTCACGGCTCTCGTTCATTAGTTGATTGAATAAGCGGAGGATCATGGAGAGTGGACGATGCTGGAGATAGTTGGTGTTTGAAAAGGGAACCCAAAAGAGAGACAAGGAAATTAAGCTCGCCAAGGAGTGACATTGAATCTACATCTCCCCGAATCAATCGGAAAAGAAACTTGAGGTCGGCCAAATCTCTTCGTGAGGAAGGACACATAAGACCGCACCTCCTGCTCAAGACATTGCAATCCAATTCCTCCTGGTTTATATGTAGCTTGTGTGCTATATATCGAAGAAACCTTCGGTGGATCCTCTCGATTTGTTGGACGGGGCTCCACACAACAGAGGCGTGCTCTAAACTAGGAAATACCTACGACTTGTAAATGGTGATGAGGGCTGGCAGATGATCAAATTCTCGTGTATTCCTCTTCACGAATCCCAGTGAACGCATTGCTCTACTGGAAATGGCAGATGTGTGTTCGGAGAATCCGAGCCTACGGTCTAGGAGCACGCTTAAGTCACGTATGGTTTCCAGTTCCTCGTCACCAATTACATAGGGATAGAGTTGTGGATCATGAGAGCGGTAAAAAGTCATCACTGATGGGTTAAGTGCGAGACCTCTTGCAGGACACCACTGTTGGAGCGCGTCAAAGCTAATTTGACAATTAACCCGCGGTATCTGAGAGATACAACATCCTCCGTTTTCCTGCTCGTTCCCGGGAACATTTGCACGTAAAAGGGGTCCGTCTTGACCTTACTGCCAACGGTCTGAAAACAGTAAGTCCCAAATCATTCATCCATCAGTAGTAGCTGAAAGAATACGACAGATACACCGCGCTTATCCATTTAACATTCGAAAAGTTTCTAATTATATGATTATTTAGGCAATAACATATTTTACAGTGTCCTAAAAGATAGGTCTACATCAGAGGTCTCCAAACTATTTGCCCCAAGGGTCGTATCATAACGTGCAGGGGGCGGGCCAACAGTGTTTAAGCTCTCCTAGACGACTTTGACAAATTTAAAATAAGGCCCAATAAAGGTACAAAGAATTAGTTTTTAGTGATTGTATTTTTGAAAATTCCGTAGTAAATTTTTAGTTGTTCAATAAAAAACGCTGCAAATTCTTTCACTGGGGTTTATTATTCAATTGGCTTGCGTACATGATTTGAATTTCTACTAAGCTTTGGAGTGTGCGTGTTTCACAGGTGATTATTGAATTTCAGGAGATATGCATAGAGCACGTAAATCGGTTCTCAACCAAAATACCTATTTGGATTGATCAGGTGATCATATTTGTGTGCCCCATGAAATTCAATAATCACTCTATCACCTGTGCAACACGCACACTCCAAAGCTTAGTAGAAATTCAAATCATAAACGCAAGCCAATTGAATAATAAACCACAGTGAAAGAATACTTATTTACCCCAGTAATAATATTGAATAATAAACCCCAGTAATAATATTTAATAATATTTACCTATATATTATCAGCGTTTCATGCATATCAGAATGCTTCAACCCGTGTATCGGCTACAGAGCCTTTCAGGAGTTCACTACAGTATCCACATTACTACATCGCTAGGTTACTGCGGTGAAAACATAAAGAATAAACCACAAAAACTCAAATGTTTGCACCATGATTCGGGCCGTACATCAGGAATGGTATGAGCTACGAACCTGGGGAAGGGCTCATTCGATTCCTCAAGGAAAGTTCTTCAAAAAGAGTCCAAATTAGGCCGCCTTGACTTTTTTTGAGGTGTTTAGGGATTTTACAAAACTTTGACAACCCTTAAAGGGCACATTAAATTAAGTGAGAGTGCTGGCTAAAGAATTGGGGCGTTGTCGGACCAATATTGATTTTTCCTGAAAATTTCAGATTTTTTGCTCCAGCCGTTTGGGAGAAATCGTGCGTACGCCGTACGTACGGACGGACGGAAAATTTGTCATTGCAGATTCGGATTCTACACCCTTTCGAAACGTAAACCATGAAATTTTCAGGGGGGGGGGGGGGGGGGGGTTAGAATTTTGAATTATCAGGAATGGAAAATTTAGAAAATCAGACACTTACAAACAGGGTTTTAAAGCACTCCTACATGAGGCCTAATGTAGGAACCAAAACTTAGTTTTAGTGATTAAATATATTTTTTAATTCCATGATTTTTAGTTTTTCATTGTTCAATAAGAAATACTAACACTTTCATTTTCAGGAATATAAAAACAAAGCGTTTAACAGACATATAGTTTGTATTTATTTATTCAAAATAGTTACATTCAATTTTCGGAAAACATTCCAACGTGATGTGTGCACTTGTTCTTTCCACTTATGATCAAAGTTTGTCGTTAAAATCATAGTTAAATGTTTTAAGTGTTCTTCTGAAAGCATCGCTCGTTATTCAGATGTGACATGTCATGTTTGAAAAGGTCTGTTCGCACGTATACGTTGAACCACAAATTGTTATCATTTGCCTGGCAAAACTCTTGATTCCCTTGAAGTCATCACTCAATGAGCTGGTCGTATGGCTGACTTTTCTTTCTGGCGGTAGCCTAATTTTGGTTTATTTTTCAATAATAAACCATTGTAATCGCTCTGTAAAAAAAAAATTCTAACCCCCCCCCCCCCCCCCTGAAAATTTCTGGTTTACGTTTCAAAGGGTGTAAAATCCGAATCTGCAATACAAATTTTTCCGTCCGTCCGCCGTACGCACGATTTTTCCCAAACGGCTGGAGCAAAAAATCTGAAATTTTCAGGAAAAATCCGACGACGCCCCGATTCTTGAGCCAGCTCTCTCGCTCAATTTAAAGTGCCCTTTAAGGGTTGTCAAAGTTTTGTAAAATTCCTAAAAACCTCAAAACAGGTCAAGGCGGCCTGAATGTAAACTTATTTTTAAGAACATACCATGAGGAATCGAATGAGCCCCTCCCCAGGTCCGTAGGTCAAACCATTCCCGATGTATGGCCCGATTTATGGTGCCAACATTTGCGTTTTTTGGTTTATTATTGTTTGTTTGTAACCTAGTGATGTCCGGCCGATAGCGTCGAGTTGTAGTGAATGTGGATACTGGAGTGATAGCCGATGTGGATACTTGTAGTTTATAGCCGATACACGGGTTGATGCATTCTGATTTGCATGAAACGTTGATAATATATAGGTAAATATTACTGGGGTTTATTATTAATATAGCACGTAAATCGGTTCTCAACCAAAATACCTATTTGGATTGATCAGTTGATCATGTTTGTGTGCCTCCTGAAATTCAATAATTGCTCTATCACCTGTGAAACACGCACACTCCAAAGCTTAGTAGAAATTCAAATCAAGAACGCAAGCCAATTGAGTAATAAACCCCAGTGAAAGAATTTGCAGCGTTTTGCCATTGGCGTCGGCGGGCGGCGGGCCGGACCAAATCCCTCCGCGGGCCGCATCCGGTACTTGTGTTTTCTAAGAAGTTTGTTTTTCTTTTATTTTTACAGGAGAATGGCATCCCCATCGCCGGATTTATGATTCGGCGAATAAGAAGAAAAGCTGAAGACCACAAGGCTGCTCTGTCAAAGAAGAATGAAGACGACGTGCCATAAATTTCTTCGTTTGCAGCATAGCATGTCGACCTGTGATAAATACCACGGAGCAAATGTATCTATGTTATTTGAAATGTGATAGTTCCTACAGGAAACACCCATTATTGTTTTCTTGTCGAAAGCTCTCAGCTTTTTTCTCCCAGGGGATCTTACCAATATTTTATCTTTATGAACTTATATTATATTTATTTACATTATGTTCAATAGTTTTAATTGATACATTTCGTTTATAGTTCACTACTCCTCATTCCACCGAATTGGAGCTGATTTCTAAGGTATTTTCCGAGCGTTTTCATTATATATCCATGTTGTACTAAGTTTTGAAAAATACGTGGATTTGTTTCATGTTGTATTATTATTATATTTCGAATTGAAACCTTGGCTCTTGTTATATGTTCAAATACATTTATTTTATTTTCAAACATTTCAATTTTTATTGAGTACATCACCCGTTATTGCAATAGTGTTCCTCTCCTTATAAGGGTTTGAAACTGAAAATACTGCCCATCTTCATCAGAAATGAGGGGCGAGGAGAGCGCTATGCAGATTCTGCTCTTCTAATACCTTCCAAGCGTTTTTAACTGAAAATGCCTTGGAAATGAGGTACGAGGAGAGCTCTTGTCAGATTCTGCTCTCCTAATACCTCCCAAGCGTTTTTCACTGAAAATACTGGCCATCTTCGTCAGAAATGACAGAAATGAGGGAAATGAGAGGAGAGCTCTTGTCAGATTCTGCCCTCTAATACCTCCCAAGCGTTTTTAACTGAAAATGCCTTTCGTCAGAAATGAGGGGCGAGGAGAGCTCTTGTCAGATTCTGCCCTCCTAATACCTCCCAAGCGTTTTTAACTGAAAATACAGCCCATTTTCGTCAGAAATGAGAGGCGAGGAGAGCTCTTGTCAGATTCTGCCCTCCTAATACCTCCCAAGCGTTTTTAACTGAAAATACTGACCATCTTCGTCAGAAATGAGGGGCGAGGAGAGCTCTTGTCAGATTCTGCCCTCCTAATACCTCCCAAGCGTTTTTAACTGAAAATACACCCCATCTTCGTCAGAAATGACGGGCGAGGAGAGCTCTTGTCAGATTCTGCCCTCCTAATACCTCCCAAGCGTTTTTAAGTGAAAATACAGCCCATCTTCGTCAGAAATGACGGGCGAGGAGAGCTCTTGTCAGATTCTGCCCTCCTAATACCTCCCAAGCGTTTTTAACTGAAAATACTGACCATCTTCGTCAGAAATGAGGGGCGAGGAGAGCTCTTATCAGATTCTGCCCTCCTAATGCCCCCTAAGGGTTTTTAGCTGCAAATACTGCCTTGGAATTTTTTTAAAAATACTTTATTAGCATAGCACCAAGTTTACATCTTATTAGCAATTTGATTTTGATCTTAATAACTACTTAAATATTGCAAAACAATGATACAGAACACGTTTTGACCAGTTAGACAAATGATGAATTATTTCATTATTTCACACTCACTGTGCTAGTTCGTGTGGTTTTCTTCTCTTCCATCTTCTAAGCAGGTCACTTACATCAAGCAAATGGACAGCTTCAATGTTGACATGACTGACCTCTTAGTCGCTCTTGGTCAGCAATCGCAATCCTCCTGATGGACTGACCAATATCATGGTGAAGATCGTGGTGAAGTCTATCATTCTGGATGTACCAGGGTGCATTAACTATGCTCCTCAGCACACCATTTTGGAAGGTTTGAGTAATGTTTCGATTACTCTGAGCAGTGCAACCCCACAGCTGTGCTAAACAGGTCCATACTGGCTTTAGGACTTGGTTGTACAAGGTTAATTCATTTTGTACAGACAGTTTTGATCGCCTGCCCATTAACCAGGACATTTTTCTGAGTTTGAGAGTCAGCTCTGCTTTCTTCTTTTTTACATGCGATTTCCAGCGCAGCTTTGCATCTAACGTCATTCCAAGATATTTCTCTTCATTGGCGTGTGGAATGACTTTGCCATTGAGATGAGCAGGCTGATTGGGATTTTGTTCCCGGGGTTTATTAACAGCACCCTTCTTTTGTCCCAATTTTGGCTTTATTGGTCTCTTTCTTATTTTTTGGGCGTCAACTGCTGTGGTGCAGCCTCGGTAGTTGGCTGTGTACTCATCAGACCCACAGTTGGCACATCGAGGGTGAATTTCCGGTGGCTTAGTCCAGCCTTTTGTAGGGTGTGGTTTGCCACACTTCACACATTTTGATGGTTTCGCACAATACGTTTTGGTGTGCCCATATTCTTGGCAGTTTTTGCAATGTGGGACCAACTTCGATCCCTGTATTGTTTACTTGGTTGATTAGAGGCACTCTCTCTTTCAAGTTCGTTCGAAAGCATTATTCTGATTTTGTTTTCCAACAACAGCAGTATTTGCCTCCCGTAAAAATTCACAAAGAGAATTAATTAATTAATTCTTATAACTCACCAAACGCGTCGCAGAGTGAGGAATCGGTCAGTTGACTGGATTTTGCTTGGTTTTGCGAAACTTTGAACGCCGCTCTGGTAACAATTTCCGAGACGGTCAGGTTTCCATCTTCTAGTTTCGAGGTCATTGCGCCATCTGAATAACGTTCAGGCACAGTTCCCGACACTGTTCACTTTTCACTGAGCTGTTCACAATTAGATGTTTCCTCGTTGGATGTTTGAGAGAGACTGCCTTGGGGAGAGGAGAGCTCTTGTCAGATTCTGCTCTTCTAATACCTCCCAAGCGTTTTTAACTGAAAATACTGCTCATCTTCGTCAGAAATGAGGGGCAAGGAGAGCTCTTGTCAGATTCTGCTCTTCTAATACCTCCCAAGCGTTTTTAACTGAAAATACTGCCTTGGAAATGAGGGGCGAGGAGAGCTCTTGTCAGATTCTGCTCTTCTAATACCTCCCAAGCGTTTTTAACTGAAAATACTGCCTTGGAAATGAGGGGCGAGGAGAGCTCTTGTCAGATTCTGCTCTTCTAATACCTCCCAAGCGTTTTTAACTGAAAATACTGCACATCTTCGTCAGAAATGAGGGGCGAGGAGAGTTCTTGTCGGATTCTGCTCTTCCAGAAGCGTTTTTAACTGAAAAATACTGCCTTGGAAATGAGGGGCGAGGAGAGCTCTTGTCAGATTGTTTTGCAGGCGATAGAGCGATTATTGAATTTCAGGAGGCACACAAATACGATCAACTGATCGATCCAAATAGGTATTTTGGTTGAGAACCGATTAAGGTGCTCTATGCATATCTCCTGAAATTCAATAATCGCTCTATCAACTCGCTGAAACTGTGAAGCACACTCCAAAGCTTAGTAGAAATTCAAATCATGAACGCAAGCCAATTGAATAATAAACCCCAGCGAAAGAATTTGCAGGGTTTTTAGGTTTATTGTTGTTTTTGTTTTGATCGCAGTTAGTCATTTCTGAATATGGATTGTTTCCTTGTTTATAATCGGGTTGAAGTATTCTGATAACCATAAAAAAACGCTGCAAATTCTTTCAACTGTGGTTTATTATTCAATTGGCTTGCGTTCATGATTTGAATTTCTACTAAGCTTTGGAGTGTCCGTGTTTCACAAGTGATAATTATTGAATTTCAGGAGGCACACAAATATGACCAACTGATCAATCCAAATAGGTATTTTGGTTGAGAACCGATTTAAGTGCTCTATGCTATATGCTCTATCTCCTGAAATTCAATAATTGCTCTATCACCTGTGAAACACGCACACTCTAAAGCTTAGTAGAAATTCAAATCATGAATCATTGAATAATAAACCCCAGTGAAAGACTTTGCGCAGCGTTTAGTTTGTGTGGAAATAGTTTTCTTCGAAAAACCCTGTGTTTTCTTGACACGAGTTTTCGCAATTTTGTCTCTATCTATTATTTAGCATCGTGTCTGCTATTCTTTTGGTTTATTATTCAATATAAACCATTGTAATCGCTCTGGAAAAAAAATTGTAACCCCCCCTGAAAATTTGATGGTTTACGTTTCAAAGGGTGTAGAATCCGAATCTGCAATAAAAAATGTTCCGTCCGTCCGCCGTATGCACGTTTTCTCCCAAACGGCTGGAGCAAAAAATCTGAAATTTTCAGTAAAAATCAATGTTTGTCCGACAACGCCCCAATTCTTTAGCCAGCTCTCTCACTTAACTTAAAGTGCCCTTTAAGGGTTGTCAAATTTAAAATCACTAAAAACCTAAAAAAAAAAACCAAGGCGGCCTAAATATGGACTTTTTTGAAGAACTTTCCATGAGGAATCGAATGAGCCACTCCCCAGGTCTGTAGCACAAACCATTCCCGATGTATGGTATGATCCAATGCTGCAAACATTTGCATCCACATTCACTACATCACTGGGTTACTGCAATCAAAACAAAAACAACAGCGTTTTTTTTTTTTTTTTTTGATCGCAGTAAGTTGGTGATGTAGTGAACGTGGATACTGTAGAGAACTCCTATGGGGTTTATAGCCGATACTCGGGTTGAAGCATTCTGATATGCATGCTCCGTCCTACGAAATTTAAAATTTTCAAATAGAATATTTTTCCATTGTAATCGCTCTTGGAAAAATCGCTGCAAATTCTTTCACTGGGGTTTATTATTCAATGATTCATGATTTGAATTTCTACTAAGCTTTGGAGTGTGCGTGTTTCACAGGTGATAGACCGATTATTGAATATCAGGAGGCACACAAATATGATCAACCGATCAATCCAAATAGGTATTTTGGTTGAGAACAGATTTAAGTGCTCTATGCTATATGCTCTATCTTCTGAAATTCAATAATCGCTCTATCACCTGTGAAACACGCACACTCCAAAGCTTAGTAGAAATTCAAATCATGAATCATTGAATAATAAACCCCAGTGAAAGAATTTGCAGCGTTTAATTTGTGTGGAAATAGTTTTCTTCCTAAAACGCTGTGTTTTCCTTGACATGAGTTTTCGCAATTTCGTCTCTATCGATTTAGTTAGTATCGTGTTAGCTGTTCTTTTTAAAACAAAATTATTACAAACGTTTGACACCGTCGGGAGTTTCCTATCTAAAATAGAGGAGGAAACCCCGCTAGCGTGCGATAGAGCTCCGGAGCCCGCACTACGATTGAAGCCGCCCCCAAGCCCTCGTTCGCCGCCCCCGATCTCTCGCCGCCCCCGCCTCCCCTTTTTCCCGCCCCCGATCTTCCGCCGCCCCCGTCAGGAGCGCCACCGTCGCCCTCCGGGTCCGCTCCCCCTTTTGCGGAGCGGGCACGAAAAAGACGCGGAAACGCCAGTAAACGAGAGACGCCGCAAGTGAGCGCGAGTGTCGGACGCAGCTGCCAGGGGAATTCACCCCTTTTGTTCTACCCCTCAGGTAACAATGCCAACTCTTTGCCTCATATTTTCAGCTTTTATCGTTCAATACAACAAAGCTTATATCCTCTTAAAACCACCATTCACAACCCTACTCTCACCAAACCACCAAAAAATACCCTTTCCAAAAACACCCCCACAACGAAAACGTACTTTTTCATTATAGAACTACCACCAAACCAAACAAGAACGATTCAAACAAACCTCAACGCAATACGCCATATAACCACCCCACTATTTATACACAAAACCCTACAAAAATTCAATAAAACACCCCTCTCCCATCAATATCCCATTAAATCATTAGTACCGTCATAAAAAAACTATAAAAAATTATCATTATCACACTTCAAATTAAAATACAATCGAAAATTCCGTTATTTCAGCTGTTTTATTGATAATCGTACAAGATATTCTTGATCCGTTCTACTACGGCCGATACGTGAAACACAGACCTGCTCAAGTGACAGCGCATTGAAACCGTTTTGAAAATTCCACATTCCGTCGATTTTGTCGGACTTATCACGTCGAAAAAGGAATTTTCGTTATTTAATTTTCTACGAAACAAGTCGATATTTTATTTTCGGTGTGAAATACGGTGGAAACGTACAATAACGTGACAGAGGAGTAGACGAGCCGGCCGCTGTTGGGGCTCCAATCAATACGAGCTGCGGCCCACGAGCTACCCCGCTTCTGTTTATGTTAACGCTGTAATCACCCTCGCTGGCTGCTTCGTTTCTCGGGTTTTCTCGGCTTTTTATATTGTTTACGTTAATTTGGGTTTTGGACTTTCTAAACCGTTAAAATTTGGGTGAAAGTTGATGATTAAGTGCTAGAATACGAGGGTGAACGTAGTAAGTTGGCAGGTCCGTGCGCCTGGTGACGGAATCATGAATGAAATCATGCAGTGATCATCTTCGACGTCCTACGTCCGTATATCTGTCTCCTCGGTCAATAAGTGGTCAACTCAAATTTGGGCATTTTACAGGAGAGCCGTTGAAAATCCCTGCAAAATGATTACGCTGAATTTTATTATTTCTGTGTATTAATTTGGGTTTTGAGCTTTCTAAACCGTTAAAATTTGGGTGAAATTGCTAGAATAGGAGGATGAACGTAGTAAGTTGGCAAGTCCGTATGCCTGGTGACGGAATCATGAATGAAATCATGTAGTCCTAGGTCTATGTATGAGTATAGGTCGGTCAATAACTCAAATTTGGGTATTTAACATTTGGGCCGTTGAAAATCGTTGCAAAATTATTACGTTAATCTAACATTAATTTGGGTTTTGAGCTTTCTAAACCGTTAAAATTTGGGTGAAAGCTGCCGTTTAATTGGTAGAATACGAGGATGAACGTAGTAAGTTGGCAGGTCCGTACGCCTGGTGACGGAATCATGAATGAAATTATGTAGTCCTAGGTCTATGTATAAGTATAGGTCGGTCAATAAGTGGTCAACTCAAATTTGGGTATTTAACATTTTGGGCCGTTGAAAATCGTTGCAAAATGATTACGCTAATTTCTGCATTAATTTCGGTTTTGAGCTTTCCAAACCGTTAAAATTTGGGTGAAAGCTGCCGTTTAATTGGTAGAATACGAGGGTGAACGTAGTAAGTTGGCAGGTCCGTGCGCCTGGTGACGGAATCATGAATGAAATCATGCAGTGTTCATCTTCGACGTCCTAGGTCCTTATATTTGTCGTCTCGGTCAATAAGTGGTCAACTCAAATTTGGTATTTAACATTTGGGCCGCTGAAAATCCCCGCAAATGATTACGCTGAATTTTATTATTTTTGTGTATTAATTTGGGTTTTGAGCTTTCTAAACCGTTAAAATTTGGGTGAAATTGCTAGAATAGGAGGATGAACGTAGTAAGTTGGCAGGTCCGTACGCCTGGTGACGGAATCATGAATGAAATTATGTAGTCCTATTACGTAGTAAGTATAAGTATAGGTCGGTCAATAAGTGGTCAACTCAAATTTGGGTATTTAACATTTGGGCCGTTGAAAATTGTTGCAAAATTATTGGGTACGCTAATGGCTATTTCTACATTAATTTGGGTCTTGAGCTTTCTAAACCGTTAAAATTTGGGTGAAAGCTGCCGTTTAATTGGTAGAATACGAGGGTGAACGTAGTAAGTTGGCAGGTCCGTGCGCCTGGTGACGGAATCATGAATGAAATCATGCAGTGATCATCTTCGACGTCCTACGTCCGTATATCTGTCTCCTCGGTCAATAAGTGGTCAACTCAAATTTGGGTATTTAACATTTGGGCCGTTGAAAATCGTTGCAAAACTATTACGTTAATCTATATTATTTCTGCATTACTTTGGGTTTTGGACTTTCTAAACCGTTAAAATTTGGGTGAAAGCTGCCGTTTAATTGGTAGAATACGAGGGTGAACGTAGTAAGTTGGCAGGTCCGTGCGCCTGGTGACGGAATCATGAATGAAATCATGCAGTGATCATCTTCGACGTCCTACGTCCGTATATCTGTCTCCTCGGTCAATAAGTGGTCAACTCAAATTTGGGCATTTTACAGGAGAGCCGTTGAAAATCCCTGCAAAATGATTACGCTAATTTCTGCATTAATTTGGGTTTTGGACTTTCTAAACCGTTAAAATTTGGGTGAAAGCTGCCGTTTAATTGGTAGAATACGAGGGTGAACGTAGTAAGTTGGCAGGTCCGTGCGCCTGGTGACGGAATCATGAATGAAATCATGCAGTGTTCATCTTCGACGTCCTACGTCCGTATATCTGTCTCCTCGGTCAATAAGTGGTCAACTCAAATTTGGGCATTTTACATTTGGGCCGTTGAAAATCGTTGCAAATGATTACGCTAATTTTATTATTTCTGCATTAATTTGGGTTTTGGACTTTCTAAACCGTTAAAATTTGGGTGAAAGCTGCCGTTTAATTGGTAGAATACGAGGGTGAACGTAGTAAGTTGGCAGGTCCGTACGTCTGCGGACGGAATAATGAATGAAATCATGCAGTGATCATCTTCGACGTCCTACGTGCTTATATTTACCGTCTCGGTCAATAAGTGGTCAACTCAAATTTGGGTATTTTACAGGAGAGCCGTTAAAAATCGGTGTAAAATTATTACGTTAATTTATATTATTTCTGCATTGATTTGGGTTTTGGACTTTCCAAATCGTTAAAATTTGTGTAAAACGTGTAAATTGGCAAATACATGACGTGATCATGAATGAAATTATGTCCTAGGTCCATGTATAAGTATAGGTCGGTCAATAAGTGGTCAACTCAAATTTGGGTATATTACAGGTGGTCCAATAAAAATCGTTGCAAAATAATTACGCTATTACAGTAAACCCTCTCATATCCGGACTAATGTGGCGCCAGCCGATCCGTATAACAAAAAATCCGGATATGAGAAAGAAATTATTTTTTAATGAGGAAACAGATGAATACTGTACAACAACTACTGTATACTCAAATTTACCATGCCTTAAATACGGAAACGTATGTTTATTAAATAAAACATCTGTATTTTGGTTCGCATACCCTCCTAAAGTGTTTTTGGTGTTTTTTTTAAGTCAAATTCGCGTCCAAATATCGGAGAGTCCGGATATGAGAGATCCGTTTGCACATCAGTACACAAGTTGTCTACTTTGTTATGGTAATATGTCTATTTTGTTATTGTAATAATTCATACTTGAATCTTCATGTTTTTTGCCAAACATTTTGAACATGACTCATTTTAGACAAAATTCGATTAGACCACTTTTTCACCGGTTTGCAGATTTGTACACAAGGTGCCTAATTGGTTATCAATTGCCCCCTTCTAAAATCGTTAGTAATGGACAAAGCCAATAAATTCATATTTGAATCTTCATGTTTTTTGCCAAATTTTTTGAACATGATTCATTTTAGACAAAATTTGACTTGACCACTCATTTATTTGGTTGTAGCTATGTATACAAGGTGTCCACTTATTTATGGATTATCCTTTCTAAAATCGTTATTAATGGACAAAGCAAATAAATTCATATTTGAACCTTCATGTTTTTTGGCAACATTTTGAACATGACTCATTTTAGACAAAATTCGACTTGACCACTCATTTATTTGGTTGTAGCTATGTATACAAGGTGTCTACTTATTTATCAATTAATCCTTTCTAAAATCGTTATTAATGGACAAAACCAAAATAAATTCATATGTTTCTTCATGTTTCCTGCTTCCTTCATGTTTTTTGCCAAACATTTTGAACATGACTCATTTTAGACAAAATTCGACTTGACCATTTTAGCTATGTATACAAGGTGTCTACTTATTTATGGATTACCCTTTCTAAAATCGTTATTAACACAAAACCAATAAATTGAAACATGATTTTTGTTTGACATGACTCATTTTAGACAATATTCGACTTGACCATTCATTCATTGTAGCAGTGTATGTCGTCTTATTCATTTACCCCCTTCTAAAATCGTTTTTAGTGGACAAAACCAATAAATTCATATTTGAATCTTCATGTTTTTTGCCAAACATTTTGCTAAAACAAAACATTCATTCATTTGGTTGTAGCTATGTATACAAGGTGTCTACTTATTTACGGATTACCCTTTCTAAAATCGTTATTAATGGACAAAGCCAATAAATTCACATTTGAATCTTGTTTTCTGCCAAAAGATTTTAATATGACTATCACATAGATACCTATACGGTAACTATTTATTAGGTATGGCAAAGTGTTCCCCATCGTCGTGAATTCGATCACATAGAATATTAAGTCGAATTGTAATACTTATGTATACATCAAGGCCCTGATCTACAAATGACCTTTCAACATCAAAAGCTCTTTTGATTTCAAAGTGAAACATGTTTAATAAACCTTGACCTAACTGTTGGACGTTTCAAAGTAAAGTCGATAATGTCATTCTTACAGCAATTATCATTTGTTAAGGAAACGCAACGAATTTGTGGTGAGAAACATCAATAAATCATAACACTTCAAGTGACTAATGAGAGAGATAAGCATGCGGCTCAAAATCTATATTCGAGTTTGCGCAGAAGGCAACCATTAATCCGAGCTTGATGATATTCATAGTTGCTAGTTAATCAATACTTACCTAAGTTGACCGTAATTCTTTAAAAGTCCCAACCAAATTAGTTCGTAACTGACGGAGGTGGTCATTCGTCGATGGGTTTGGTGGTCATTCCAGACATCTCTTGACGCTGAGGTTGCCATCATAGTTGAGGTGCTGACCAGGACACAAATCCAAAAACCTAATGGAAAAAAACGCTGCAAATTCTTTCACTGGGGTTTATTATTCAATGATTCATGATTTGAATTTCTACTAAGCTTTGGAGTGTGCGTGTTTCACAGGTGATAGAGCGATTTTTGAATTTCAGGAGATATGCATAGAAGCACTTAAATCGGTTCTCAACCAAAATACCTATTTGGATTGATCAGTTGATCATATTTGTGTGCCTCCTGAAATTCAATAATCGCTCTATCACCTGTGAAACACGCACACTCCAAAGCTTAGTAGAAATTCAAATCATGAATCATTGAATAATAAACCCCAGTGAAAGAATTTGCAGCGTTTTTTTCAAGAGCGATTACAAAAGAAAAATATTATTTGAAAATTTTAAATTTCGTAAGACGGAGCATGCATATTAGAATGCTTCAACCCGTGTATCCTTTTAGGAGTTCACTCCACTATCCACATCCACTACATCACTAGAGTACGCAGTACCCTACACTTCGGGAATGGTTTGAGCTACAGACCTGGGGAAGGGCTCATTCGATTCCTCATGGAAAGTTCTTCGAAAAAAGTCCAAATTCAGGCCGCCTTGACTTTTTTTGAGGTTTTTAGGGATTTTACAAAACTTTGACAACCCTTAAAGGGCACTTTAAATTAAGTGAGACAGCTGGCTAAAGAATTGGGGCGTTGTTGGACCAATATGGATTTTTCCTGAAAATTTCAGATTTTTTGCTCCAGCCGTTTGGGAGAAATCGTGCATCGTCCTGGTAAAAATTTGCTATACATATCCTCTTTAGGTCAACATACTAATAAAGTAGTAAATGGCCTAGAATTACGCATAAACTGGAATGGGCGTAGGCACGGATCAGCTGAGTTACTCCTGAAACTAATTTGTAAGCTTATCATCGTACTAAGCTGCAATTGGGTTTTTTTTTTAATTCTTTGTCAAAAATAAGTCCTATGCAGCATACATAATTGGGTATGTATGCTGCATAGGACTTATTTTTGAAGATGTATAGGAATGAGACAAGCTGAGTGGTTCCAAAAGCGAATTCCTACCGTACCAATCGTAAGAAGTACTGATTACACTCCTTAGGATGTAATCTTGTCGATAGACACTGGCCAAAACAGATCAGATGAGTTACAATTTGACTTGTATAGTCTTAAGGATGGAATGTTGTAGGGTCCACATCGGATGAGGTGCTCCTAAAGCTAATTTCTATAGTTTTATCGTACTAAGCTGCAATGTCTTATGTACCCTCGTTAGGACTTCTACTTGACGATGAATAGGTCCAGATCCGCTGTATGGTTCTCACAGCGATCCTTCAATCGTACGGCTCCGTGGGATGAGCGGACAGCAATTAAGGTGGCCTGCCCAGAAATCGTGGGCAAATTTCTAGCATGGGGTGAGCGGACACTGAAACTTGTTCAACAACTAATAACCAGTCATATGTTTGAATCTGCTTGGAATCTGTTCGATATCTCTGACACTTGTTTCTCATTTTTGAAGAATTGGGCACCCCAATGGTCGCCGTCGTACATGAAGTCTGATTTTGAGGTTGCTGCGCTAAATGCAATGAAGACTCAATTGCCGAACGCTAAACTGTCAGGGTGCAATTTTCAGATTAACCAATGTTTGCGGAAGAAGATGCAGAAAGTAGGGCTGACAGAAGAGTATAAGGACGGCATCATAACTCATAATAGATGATTTATTTAATTGGTCTGTCCGCTCATCCCACGCCACCAATCGTACCATCTACTATATCAATCATAGTAACCTCTGATTCGGTTTGTACACTCCATAGGACGTAATCTTGTCGGTAGACGGGGTCCAGACCAGATGAGGTGCTCCTAAATCTTCTATATTCCTACCGCATTGATGTTCATGGATTAATTTCTACTAGTAACCTTCATTTTCCTAGGCATCTCAACATTCGATCGTTCTTCCCACAAATTAAGAAACTTAGTAGGTCCTCCTCCGTTTTGGTTTATTATTCAATAATAAACCATTGTAATCGCTCTGCAAAAAAAAATTCTAACCCCTGAAAATTTCATGGTTTACGTTTCAAAGGGTGTAGAATCCGAATCTGCAATAAAAATTTTCCGTCCGTCCGCCGTACGCCGTACGCACGATATCTCCGAAACGGCTGGAGCAAAAAATCTGAAATTTTCAGGAAAAATCCATCTTGGTCCGACGACGCCCCAATTCTTGAGCCAGCTCCCTCACTCAATTTAAAGTGCCCTTTAAGGGCTGTAGAAGTTTTGTAAAATCCCTGAAAACCTCAAAACTAGTCGAATCGGCCTAAATATTTTCCTGTTTGAAGAACATACCATTAGGAATCGAATGAGCCCTTCCCCACGTCCGTAGGTCAAACCATTCCCGATGTATGGCCCGATTTATGGTGCCAACATTTGCGTTTTTTCGTTTATTATTGTTTGTTTGTAACCTAGTGAAGTCCGGCCGATAGCGTCAAGTTGTAGTGAATGTGGATACTGGAGTGATAGCCGATGTGAATACTTGTAGTGTAGTTAGTAGCCGATACACGGGTTGAAGCATTCTGATATTTATGAAACGCTGATAATATATAGGTAAATATTGTTCAATATTATTACTGGGGTTTATTATTCAATATTATTACTGGGGTAAATAAGTATTCTTTCACTGGGGTTTATTATTCAATTGGCTTGCGTTCATGATTTGAATCTTACTAAGCTTCGGAGTGTGCGTGTTTTACAGGTGATAGAGCGATTATTAGACGACGACGTAAATCGGTTCTCATCCAAAACACCTATTTGGATTGATCAGTTGATGATATTTGTGTGCCCCCTCTACATCTGTCTACCTTTGGCTACATCGTTTAAATTTGGATTTGGGGAAGTTTTAACGCAATACGATTGCCAAAGGACTTGATAAATTATAGATGTTTTCATTGTGGGGGGGTATTGAGGTTCAATAAAAACGCTGCAAATTCTTTCACTGGGTTTTATTATTCAATCGGCTTGCCTTCATGATTTGAATTTCTAATAAGGTTTGGAGTGTGCGTGTTTCACAGGATAGGGCGATTATTGAATTTCAGGAGATATACATGGAGCACGTGAATCTGTTCTCGACCAAAATACCTATTTGGATTGATCAGTTGATCATATTTGTGTGCCTCCTGAAATTCAATAATCGCCCTATCCTGTGAAACACGCACACTCCAGAGCTTAGTAGAAATTCAAATCATGAACGCAAGCCGATTGAATAATATACCCCAGTGAAAGAATTTGCAGCGTTTTTTGTACTATTTTCATAATTCAGTCTTGAATCTGCACCACAACTCTTGTTAAATGCAATATTGAATCAGCTTGTTAAGAATACGCCACGAGAAAAAATACAAGAAGTGCCGAAGAGCGGGACAAAAAAACAATCTTGAACCACATAATAAACCTCTTTGAGCTCCGTTGCCTGTTGGGGACAGCAGAATAATTTATACGCCGCCAGGATCTGACGTTAAGAAGTTTATCGATCTACAGCCAACTCTGCACTGATAACAACCACCACCGGGCTTCCGAGAAGCGCATAGCTGGGACCTTGACTTTTTTGTCATTATTTTCATTATTAAACCTTTGTAATCGACAATGAATACAGATAGTTGTCAACAAAACAAAATTAGGGCTAACATAAACAGTAATCAAGTTGCACCATTCTTTTTCAAATTCGTGAAATTAAGTTTTGGGAAAAGTAGAATTTTGAGGTACTGAATTTGCAAAGATGCGGCCAGCTAAAACTGTCCATCAAGTTTGAACTTCAAAGTTAACTGGCCTAACGTTATTTTTGGTGGTTTATTTGACATTTCTAGAGGGAAAGTGCCTTTATTGCTCTATTTTCCGCAATTTGCCACATAAATATGGTCAAGGTTTTAAGGTTTTCACCTCTCACACCTCAAAGGTTAACGAAGACATACCACAGATTTTTCTTCCGAACCCACAGCCATCAGCGATGTTTCTTACTGGAGGGCAAATGCTTTTAGCTTTTCAGACGGCCAACTATTAATTTTCAAAGTTGGACTAGTTTCACCTCGTAAAATGGGGCGACTGCTCTATACCGGCTTTTTCACTTATTTTTCTTAGTTAGAAAGCCCCTAGATCATTGTCACCTCGGCGTTTTCAACTAACAAAACCAATTTCACTGTTTTCAACTTTTTCTCACCGAGAGCGAGATAACACTGAAAGATCCATCTGGTTTTTAGTATCACGAACCTCTAACATTCTGCCAGCGATAAGGATAACTGCAGAATAGAATAAATTATGATATATCAATTCATTGACAGAAACAAAAAATCAATCAAAGAAATGACAATAGTCTCGCAAGAATTCTTTCATCTGTCCACCAACCTACTAAATTCTTACGAACTTGTGGCTGGTGGTGGAACTATTCCCAGAAAAAAACGACCATGATCAACTGAATAATCCAAATAGGTATTTTGGCTGAGAACAGATTTACGTGCTCTATGCATATCTCCTGAAATTCAATAATCGATCTATCACCTGTGAAACACGCACACTCCAAAGCTTAGTAGAAATTCAAATCATGAACGCAAGCCAATTGAATAATAAACCCCAGTGGATTTGCAGCGTTTTTTATGGTTATCAGAATGCTTCAACCCGTGTATCGGCTACAAAGCCTTTTAGGAGTTCACTCCAGTATCCACATTACTACATCACTACGTCACTAGGTTACTGATAGCAACACAAAAACAATAATAAACCAAAATAACGCGAATGTTGGCACCATAAATCGGGCCATAGATCGGGAATGGTTTGACCTACGGACCTGGGGAGGGGCTCATTCGATTCCTCGTGGAGTGTTCTTCAAAAAGAGTACAAATTTAGGCCGCCTTGAATTTTTTTTTTTGAGGTTTTTAGGGATTTCACAAAACTTTGACAACCCTTAAAAGGCACTTTAAATTATGTGAGAGAGCTGGCTAAAGAACTGGGGCGTCGTCGGACCAATATGGATTTTTCCTGAAAATTTCAGCTTTTTTGCTCCAGCCGTTTCGGAAAAATCGTGCGTACGATGTACGGCGGACGGACGGAAAAATTGTTATTGCAGATTCGGATTCTACACCCTTTGAAACGTAAACCATGACATTTTCAGGGGGGGGTTAGAATTTTTTTTTCAAGAGCGATTACAATGGTTTATCATTGAATAATAAACCAAAACGACGAAATACCATCAAACACCTAGATAGGTGCTTCATAAAATATTTAAATTCATTTATTTCATAAATTTAATCAAAATCCCCTTCTTAAAGCTACTTAATCACCCGAATCATCAGGGTGAATTTTACTGGCATAGAGGGAGCGCAATACCTTATGATAAGAATTATTCTTCGCACATTCAGTATTAAATTTTGGGAGCTGAATATTCGAAGACATTGCAGTACTTGCGTAAGAGGTTCGGCTTCTATGATCAGGTTGGATTCTCGTCTTATAGACTAATCGACACTCTTGTAACAAAAATACTTAGCAAACATTCAGCAAATCAAATTCATTGTGGAGCAGAACAGTTGAATATCTAGCATTCTTCCTGAGTATAATCCTAAGGATAATATCATGCGCAACTTGCAAAAGTCACTAAAATACCATATTTTAAAAATAAAGAAACCAGACAAAAGTACATCGTTCCTCAGCTGCATGACAGACAACAAATTTCGAGTTTCACTAAACAAAATATAACTTTCTTAATTTATTAACGAACAGCTTTATATGATAATTAATTTTCAAAAGACAATCAAATAGCCTAGAGACCTACATTTGTCAGACAACATCAAAGGACCACATTTACAAGCTTATCTGTTTTGAAAACATAAATATCGGTGACATATTAGAATTCTCACGTTTAGAAAATGAAAACCTAATCAATGACGACTTGTCTACATTCAAACATAGACAATTAATATCCATCCAATGCTCAAATCCAAGGAACAAATTATAAGTCATTCAGTGAAGTAAGTTCGAATGGTCCTTTCCTTAGAATACTATAGCACTATCATCCCCAAAGCCGACACTGCACCATCCACCTAAAGATTCAATAATTCATCAATAGATAGCAGAAACAAGATTGTACCCAATACCGTTCCCTGTGCCATCCCACAAGTTAGACGAACTTCATCGCTTAGTACCTGATTAATTCTCGTTACTTGGGAGCGACATGACAAATAAGATTCAATAAGCTTCAATGGAAGCCCCCTTAACCCATAAATTAACAACTTCTTCAACAAGATAGCATGTTTGACCGAATCAAACGCCTTAGTAACGTCCAAGAAGACACTGTAAACAAAGTATTGGATGCTTCCACAAGGACAATTTTTGAACATTTTTGAACTACATCCACCACCTATGTTTGGTTGCAGTCAAGTCCACATATGGTTGAAAAAACATTAAAACATTGCGTAAAACCACATATTGAATACCCTAAAAACTCGATATGTACTATTAGCACCCGTTTCGTTGCTCAAATACGGTTTTTGGGAGCCGATTGCCTTCCGGTTTATTATTTCTCCAGAATTAATGGACCGAAATTTACGAAAATCTCTTAAAAAATCGATGATCCGGGATGTGCCAGTAATCTTGATCAATCAACCCTAAACGATTATATATACGGATTATTTTAATAATCTTAATTATCTTATTAACTTATCTAATTAATCTAATATACAAAGATCAGTAATTTACGAACAAGGGCAATCTAGTACAGAAGTACTGAACCTCTATGTAATAATATGCAGTTTTTTTCTAGTTCTGCTTATGAAAATATCTAGAGCACTTGGTTTAGAAATTATTCGAAAAAACTTTCAAATTTGAAATTTCAACCATCTTTATGAGGCCTTAATTTTGTATTAAACCTATTTTAAAGATAGCTGACAAAGATTATCCCACTCAAAATGGAATACATTTTCTAAATCTAATACTAACTCTTTTCCTGAAATTACTACAACCAATTACTACCAAGCATGTGAGAATCTATGAAAAACTGTAATGATTTTTTAACAAAAACGAAACCATACGCTCCAATCAAGGGGGCAAGCCGTCACTGTATTAGGGTGTTGAGATGTGCACTCACACTTCCGCTCACAGATACCCATCATATTACATCTTATTGGAAAGCTTTCGCATAAGTCATGCTGAAAACAATAGTTCAATCCTCCCCACTATTTCAATTGTAGTCCTTTAAAGTTTCATACCATGTGAAGTTGTATCTCATTTCTATATTTCTTTTTTTTATACTTGCTGATATTTTTTTCGTTCTTTGTAATTGGGCTTGCTTGTAATTATCTGATACATAATAAATAATAATAATAAGGCTTCCGTCAAAATCCTATCTTTTGTACTCTCTTTAAAGGCTTTTTCCATGAATGAAGACCCGCCCATCTGAAGGGCGTCCCCTAAACACTAGAAACCAACCGATTTGGTCCGTCATTCCCTCGGACAGTTCAGATTATCTCATTATTTCCGTCGTGCCTCCCAACAGTGGAACCAGGTAATCTATTTTGGAGAGTTGCCGAACACACTCAAAACTCACCGGGCTAAAAACAACCTTCTTTTGAGAAAAAAATTATTTATATCCGGGTTTTTTTCCCATTTCGAGGTTTGCAATTTTTTAAACTTGAATCAACATTTTCCCTTGACCGGCTTAAACGGCGGGGAAATGGGCCGTGAATGACGTTTTGTACCCTCGAAAGCGCCAACTACGTAAAAACTCATAAAACTAACGAACGACTGCCAAGATGGTGTGGCACTTAGCTTCCTCGTATTTGTAACATGACTGATCAGGTCATTTAAATTGTATAAGTCATGTAATGAGATTCAATAGCGCGTGCTTATGGTTGGGGAATCTGGTGAACAGTAGGGTAAGGTGCTGTACCTTGCACATGCTTGTACTTGGAGCCACCCGTAACTTTCTGAGTTTGGAGTAAGGAGGAAAATATTATTTTCCCATAATCCAGGAGCCCACACCCAAAAAGTAGGCAAGAACTGATGCCACAACTGATGGCAGTAGGCCACAACTGATGGCAAGACTATTATCCAACAGGAAGGTTATAACGTTTTCGCGGTTGTGATATAATTTTCTGAGGCAGCTGAGGAAGCGATTACCACTAAAGTAAGAAGAAATTTAAGGTGATTAATACTGAACTTTGTAGTGAAGTATCTTATTTAAAAGTTGATCAAGTCACTCTCCATCAAAACATTGACATTCGGTCATCCAGGCTGTTTTTCATGTATGATACACTCGTTTGTACCTAGAGCCACTTTTGTGTTTGTACCATGAGCCATCTAACATAGCTTTGTTTGGAGGTGAGTTGATGGTGATAGGAGTTTTATGGTTTGAATCTGTATATTGCAGATGCCTCGGAGTAAACTGAACATCTAAAGGCTTTGGTAGGAGGGGAGAAATTAGTTTTGGACTTTCATTCAACGGAATGCATGTGATGTAGGGCCGAAGTCGATCTCAACAAGTGATTTAAGAAAATTAAGGTTCCTTCCAATGAACTCAGCCTGACATTTTAAGGTACTTCCTCCCTTTTTTTCTTTATTTTAGATCTCTAAGCATCCTGATTTCATTGAAATGTTCATCCTACCTAAGTCAATATTTCAAGACTGAGCTTTTCAAAATACCATAGTTCAGTCCATAATGATTATATTAACATTTTTCCCAAGTTTTAGTGAGATCTCACCTGAAATGAATGACGTTTAATAGTTCCTATTTGCATCTGTGACAATAAAAAAAAAGGTTTTTAGTAAGTCATGTTTAAGTTTCCTGCTGAATCTGAGAAACTGCTCGAATTATCGTATAAGTGGCTACATCCACAGTTGGCTCCAGGTACAACCATGTTTGTACCATGAGCCAGTTTGGAGGGTTTTGGGGAAATTGGGTAGTATGTACAGATGAATGCTGATTTAAATATTATGAAAATTGGTTTCTGAAGCCCACTTGTTTCTGGACTGATTGAGACCAAATCCGAATTGATCGGACCATAATTACCTCCAGGAAAAATCAAAATGCAAAAAGTGGCTCAAGGTACAGCCTTACCCTACTGTTGTATTGGAATGGATAAGAGATTGGTGACTTATGAAACACACGAGACGGTCTACACCATAACCGGAACGTACCTTGAAATTTTCATTAAAATTGGATGACAATTATGGAACGTATGATTGTTAAAAGAACTTGACGCATTGCCAGAATCTGCAAATTATACCATTTTGTTGAAATTTATAGCAGATGACCGATGAAACTCGTGTGAAATGGTCAATAGCCTATCACGCAAATACCTTGAAATTTTCATCAAAATTGGATGACAATAATGGAAATTATGCTTTTTAATAGGACTTGACACATGCGCAGAATATACGATTAATACGATTTTATGAAATTTATATCAGATGACCAATGAAACTCGTATAAGATGGTCTATAGCCTAACCCGCACATATCTTGAAATTTTCATCAAAATTGATGAAAATAATGGAAATTATGCTTGTTAAAGGACTTGACGCATTGCCAGAACCTGCGAATTATACAATTTTGTTGAAATTTATAGCAGATGACCAATGAAACTCGTGTGAAATGGTCAATAGCCTAACCCGCAAATATCTTGAAATTTCATCAAAATTGGATGACAAATAATGGAAATTTTTTAATAGGACTTTTTGCCAGATAGGACTTGACACATTTTGTGAAATTCAGAGATGACCAATGAAACTATGAGATGGTCTATAGCCTAACTCGCGGATGCTTTGAAATTTTCATCAAACTATGATGGGAATCATGGAAATTATGCTTGTTAATAGGACTTGACGCATTGCCAGAATCTGCAAATTATACCATTTTGTTGAAATTTATAGCAGATGACCAATGAAACTCGTGCGAAATGGTCAATAGCCTAACCCGCGCTTACCTTGAAATTTTCATCAAAATTGGATGACAATAATGGAAATTATGCTTTTTAATAGGACTTGACACATGCGAAGAATATGCGATTAATACGATTTTATTTGAAATTTATATCAGATGACCAATGAAACTCGTATGAAATGGTCTGTAGCCTAACCGCACATACCTTAAAACGTTCATCAAAATTGGATGAAAATTAGGGAAATTATGCTTGTTTGAAGGACTTGACGCATGCGCAGAATCTGCGAGTTATACGATTTTATTGAAATTTATAGCAGATGACCAAAGAAACTGTAGAACACGTATACAGCATAACCCCCATATTCCATGTAAATTGCATCAACACTTGATGAAAACTATGAAAAGTATGCTTGTTAAAAGGACTTGACGTATGCGCAGACTCTGCGAGTTATAAATTTTTATTGAAATTTATATCAGATCTCCAAAGATATTCACAGAATACGTGTACATTAGGGTGGCCCTTAGCAATGGGGGTTTTCTCTAAACTCAAAAAATTACCTCTCCCAACCTCGTAACTTAGTCTCTGGTATGAAAAAATAACTCCATAAAAATTTGAGCTCAAAAGGTTCAGTTTAAAGCGTGCCCCAATCCCCTAATGCATCAGAGTTCATTATAATCATTAGTCAGCCCATATATGCCATATCAAATAAAGAACGTCAACCAAAAAATGCAGACCGTCAACACCCAACTCTTTATGCAGAAATTTTTACAAGAAAAACATTGGCGGGAAAACTACAGAGAACTGCTCGAGTTACCTACCAGTTCAGGGATCAATTCAAACTGACCAAAAAAGTAGAGGACGGTCTGAAGAGAATTTGCATTTTTCTAACACACATTTATATAAGAGTTTGAAGACCTACCAGGTGAAGTTTTTGGCTAAAGCAAATACATAATACGATACGAATCAGTTGATCCACACAATATAACAGTCAATCGAGAAAATACAAAACATGAACCACTTGTGGTCAATCGAGAAAATACAAGAACCACTCCCCCCCAGAGAACGCAGCTTTCGCGTTTTTTGATGAGGAAGTGCCACTTCACGTCAAAAAAACAATGGTAGGTTTCTTACCACTTGACGAACCTGACTTACGAGAGGAAGGTACTGTCAAAAGGGTTATCATGAAAGATCAGGAGCTGAAAGACGTTTGCGACAAAGATTTATCTTCGTTTATAACATCAGAATCTCAGAAGTTTTTCACGAGATTTTCGATTGACAAGGCGTTTTTGGGGAAGCATCCCTCTGGTTGGAGAAACGACGAAAACTATAAAAAAGGACTACAGCTATTGGAAGTCAATGATGTAGCTGAGAGAGGGATAAAATTGATAGAAGAGTACAACAACATCCTCACCAGGAATGAAGATGAGCCACAGTACGTACTTTAGTTTGTCAAAGACTCGGAACAAGTATCCTTCTTCGACCAAGATCAGCCTAACTAACTAACTAAGAAATGTAAGCACTTGTTCAATTATAATAAAAATAATGTTTTCCCACAATAAAGCTCCAGTTAGATTTGGGTTCGAAATGAGGTAATTCCAAAAATCCTTACTCGTTAATTCCAAAATTGCATACCCAGGTTCACACACAGGGCTGTTGGGTCACGCTTTAATCATGTCCGATTTTAATGAAACTTTACAGGATTAGGTTTTTTGTGTACCATATCAGTTTTAGGGATTGGGAGGGGGGAACAAAAAAAAGTCGGGAAATAAGGGCCACCCTAGTGTACATCCTAGCCTGCACATTCCTGGTAAACCTGCCTCCTAGCCTGCAACAACAACTATGAAAATTATGGACAGTGTGCCTGACGCAAGGACTAGACGTAAGCGCAGAATCTACGAATGATACGATCGTGTTAGAATTTATATCAGATGACCAAAGAAACTCATGGAACACGTTTACAGCCTAACCCGCACATTCCTTGTAAATTGCATCAACGCCTGATGAAAACTATGAAAAATATGCTTGTTAAAAGGACGTGACGTATGCGCAGAATCTACGAATGATACGATCGTGCTGAAATTTATAATGCACAAATCAAAGAAACTTCTGGGGGACCCATTTTGAAAAGGGCTTTTGACTCCACTGACGAGACTCTCCTCTTGACCTGTTCGGCTGGGATTGGTGTGGTGGGCTCGAATTTGGCCAAGTTTTCCAGCTACGTCTATGGCCGACCCCAGTACCTATAGAAGTAACCCTCACTATATGGAGTAATCCAACGGAACACGATGGGTCCTATCTTCCATACACAAGGTGTCTACTAAGTTATGCCCCTTCTAAAACCGTTATTTTTGGGTTTACTATAGGGATTACAATGACCAAATTGTAATCTGCTCACGTACGCAAATGTGAGCAATGCACACCAACTCGTGGCTAACGAATTTGCGAGCCAGATATTAAATACTTTGATTTACAAAATGTATACAGTGCGCCATACATATGCATGGGATGAACGCAGGGACACAGACCTACTCGACCATCTGAACTAATTTCATCGAGTCTTTGGCTGTGGAGTGATCGATAAGCTACTGCCAAATGGCGATGACAGCGAATGCACCTTCAAAGTCCCAAAACAGACGATTCTGAAAGTTTATACTAAAACTGCAACTTATTTTGTTACAGCTACGAATCGATACCTTCTCTTCCGTTTTGTATGGTTTCATAAGTTCGTTTGTAGTTGAACAAACTAGACTTGGGTTTCGTATCTCATCCGATGATAAAGAACGATATACACGATATACATAACAACTTTGATATTTTTATTTTTTTCCCTGCTAGATAGGCCTTCCGGACGAATCCTCGAAAAAAGCGAAAAACTGGGCGTATTACGTACGTCGTAGAACGGCGAGATCTGTATCCCATTTCACGGAATGGTCACCAGCTTCAATATCGCACCTCTTGTACCCTGTAGATGTTGCAGAATAATCGCATCAACCCATGGAAGGAGTTACAATCTATCCCAACATCCCGTTGTTACGAAATTATGTAATGTTCGAATAGGACTCGTTGAACATCAGATGCCAGTAATGTCCAAACTCAATAAATAATGAATCACCAGGCAATAAAAATAAAACCTAAGCCTCACCGAATTACATTACATCAGTTAGTATTACATTAATTATATTTTGTTGTAATTTCAGCACTTAGAGTGTAAAGTAAAAAAAATGATTGTTTGCCATTTTCAGTGACTGTGACTAGGTTCCTACAATTTTTCAAGTTTTACCAATTTACTGTATCAATAATTGCGTTATAGTAATTCCCCTTCCCTCTGAAAACCTCGATTTTTCGGCGAATGAGCGCATTTTTATTATCACAACCCTTAAGAGAATTTTGTTCGAGATTACGAGCACATCGCTCGTCGGCTTTGATAGATGATGTTTCAACCAAAGTTCCTAAGAATATGAGGGTTGACGGAACAAAAAGCCTTGGGACGTGTTCTCACAAACATCAGCGCCTTCAAATACTTGAATGGCTATGCATTGCGGGTCTGTCGCGAAGACTCTATAGCGCAAACGATAATGATACGATCGTGTTGGAATGGGTATGAGGTTTTTAGACTTTTCTCCTCCCAATACCGTCCAAATTTGAGTGAAAACGGATCACAAGAACCTGAAAAAATGACGCTTGGTGGGTTTTACTTTTGCCATGCGCAGAGTGAAGTATTTATTTTTGGGCGATGAAATTCATAGGGGACAATCAGCCTAATCCCCACATTTTCTCGAAAATGTCATCAAAATCGAAATTAAGGCTGATACGAAGAGCTTACGTTCGCGCATGAGGAGCAGCTAAAAAACGCTGCAAATTCTTTCACTGGGGTTTATTATTCAATTGGCTTGCGTTCATGATTTGAATTTCTACTAAGCTTTGGACTGTGCGTGTTTCACAGGTGATAGCGCGATTATTGAATTTCAGGAGGCACGCAAATATGATCGACTGATCAATCCAAATATGTATTTTGGTTGAGAACCGATTTACGTGCTCTATGCATATCTCCTGAAATTCAATAATCGCTGTATCACCTGTGAAACACGCACACTCAAAAGCTTAGTAGAAATTCAAATCATGAATGCAAGCCAAATGAATAAAATTGAATAATAAACCCCAGTGAAAGAATTTGCAGCGTTTCATGCATATCAGAATGCTTCAACCTGTGTATCGGCAATAAACCCTTTCAGGAGTTCACTCCAGTATCCACATTCACTACATCACTCGGTTATTGCGATAAAAAAAACGCTGTTGTTTTTGTTTTGATCGCCGTAACCTAGTGATATAGTGAACGTGGTTGCAAATGTTGGCAGCATAAGATCATGCCATACGCCGGGAATGGTTTGAGCTACAGACCTGGGGAGGGGCTCATTCGATTCCTCTTGGAAAGTTCTTCAAAAAAAGTCCACATTTAGGCCGCCTTGATTTTTTTTTTTTTTTTTTTTTAGGTTTTTAGGGATTTTACAAAACTCTAACAACCCTTAAGTGGCACTTTAAATTAAGTGAGAGAGCTGGCTAAAGAATTGTCGGACCAACATGGATTTTTTTGCTCCAGCCGTTTGGGAGAAAACGTGCGTACTGCGTACGGCGGACGGACGGAAAAATTTTTATTGCAGATTTGGATTCTACACCGTTTGAAACGTAAACCATGAAAGTTTCAGGGGGGGGGGGTTAGATTTTTTTTTTTTTTTTTTTCAATTACAATGGTTTATTATTGAATAATGAACCAAAACGATCCTGTTAAAATTGATGAGAGATAACTTAATCAGTTGAATCGGTTGATTGACTGAGAAACATGAAACTAGAGTTGATCAGGTGGGTCTAAAACATAAATTTATGGAGGGATAAGTTTCTTAGTTTCCTAGTTTCCTAGCTCCTGCTACCTAAAGGTAGACAAGAAAGCAATACACTTTGCTGCCACAGAAAGGGATAACAAATCCCAAGTGGAAGCACTTGGTTTTGGAAGTCATCGGACCAAAAGCTAAGAGAATCTGTGATTGACCTATTCATACCCAGCAGGTATTCTGTGCACTCAAACTAATACAGTCTGTGGATCAGTATAAGCCTCATACTCTAAGCTAATACACTATTCAACACCAAACCATAATTTGCATCCTATTTCGTCGCACTACTTCACGTCTGCAATCAATGTTATCGCTCTATCAGTCTCATTGTGATTCACCGCGGGGTTGAACTAAGCGAAGTTGCAGACCCGGTAATCGCGAACCATAAAGAAAAGGCGGGAGCGTTCAGAATTCCGCCCGATCATCGAAAAACGTTGAAACTGCGGACGGTAAAGCCAAGTTGCCGGAGCCGTCTCAGCGGAATATGATTTAGTTTTCAAGCCGGAAACTTAGTTCGCGACTCAGCATTTCAAAACGATTAATCAATGCATTCCCCAGTCGAGGGAGGGGGGGAGTTCATTAATTTCGGGTTAATAACGCGATGGGAGTTGGGCGGGGACGCGGTAAGTTCCGTCGTTTACGGGGCAGTCGAACGTGATTCGGTCAGTAGAGAATTTCTACTGATAACGATACGCGAAAGGAGATTTAATTAAAAAGTTACCCTGCCCTTTAATGGTAATGAGGAGGATTTTAACTTGCCGTAACGTTGTAGAGAAGGTGAGGCAAATGGAATGATGCATACTTGCTACATTCATTCAGGGTTTGCCATGGGTTCTTTGTTGTCCTCTCTGCTTGCAGATATGTACATTGCAGGTGTCCCGTGACTAACAATCAAACTTCAGGGATCAGGACCCTGGAAATATACAAATGTCGCAGCCCTTTTGTGAAATGAGCCTCTTTGTAAAAAGCCTAGCCTTTTTACAATATGCCGCCTTTTTGTAATAAATACGTTGAAATGACAATCAGCCTGGCATTTTTTAGCCTTTTTATAAAGAAGCTGGAAAAGCTCAGCTTTTTTGCCAAAACCATTCCATTCCACAAAAAGGCTGAACGTGATCCGCTTCTTTGTAAAGTGCCTGTTTGCTGTCCATTCTGAGGCGCCTGTTCAGTCTTGCAACGGAGTATATTCTGAGGAGGATTGCTCCTGCGTCCCTGCCTAGCTCCATGGCAGTAGTGTTAATAGTGGGTGTGGGTAGTGGAGTGAGTGTAGGCAGGGATGCAGGAGCAATCCTCAAAGAGATCAACGGAAGGTATAGACTGAAGAAGTCCCCGCTGCGGGACGAAACGTTTCTGACTTGAATAAACAAATACGTACGCTCCAAATAAGAGATTCGGAATGAATGTGGTCACTCCACTATCCACACCCACTATTAATAGTGGAATCAGATTTGAAATCGCACGCAAAATTGAAAAATCTTAAAATTGAAAAAAAAACGCATTTTCAAGGGTGTAAACCGAAGTTGCTAAGAGGCATTTTTAATCAGAAGTTGTCCGTAAAATCTTCTCCTGGCCTGTGACCGTTACGAAATGTAACACCCTGTTTTTGTACCTGGCTAAAAATTGGGTTTAGGGTTTTTGAGGGTGATAAATCAGGTTCTGACGTTAAATTAGCCAAAAAGCCCTCCTATGTGCCGTCATGAGGGTAATGATGCTTCAATATTTCAAAATATGCCGGGAATTCGGTATCTCACCGAGGTTTCTTTCGATGCAGCTGTAGATGACAGATCCCTTCTTAACCTTAAAGCCCTGACGTCCTTCATTCCGAAATGTTTCGTCGTAAATCTAGGAACACCGACCCGAGGTGGCGTGATGGTGAAGACTTCCCTGCAAAACGCGTTGAGGAGGTTCGAGATGAATCAATATGGAAAAGAGATAGCTGGGCCCGACCGCTGAAAAAGCACAATTTATTTTCGACAACACCCTCTTCCCGAAGCCTTTCCTCCCATTGATCTGAATACCTGAACGCTGGCTCGGTGAAGCTTTAAAGCAAACAATCCAGGCAGCATGTTTGAACGGAAATTATCGAAAACCCTCGAGAGAAAATGTGGCATCGATCCTTTTTACGTTGTACCAACCATGTTTCCAATAAAATTTGCCGATGAAACTCAAAACAGGTAGGGTGTGGCACCAAGATTCCTCGTTTCGGTAATATGAACGTATAGATTACTCAAAATGTTGTAAACAATCTTGAAAGACTGTTAGTCGTGAATGATGTAGAACACAAGCTTCTCACAACGATTCGGAGTATAAATCCCACTGGATTTGATCCTGCAGAAATCAAACTCCCCATGAGTGAGTCGTCAAGAGGTCTGTAGCGGTGGACAGTGGACACAAATGATGAATTCGAAATGAATTTGATATGAGATCACAACATCTAAACAACACAACATCTAACCACTACAACCTGAAATACGCTGCAAATTCATTCACTGGGTTTATTATTCAATTGGCTTGCGTTCATGATTTGAATTTCCACTAAGCTTTGGAGTGTGCGTGATTCACAGGTGATAGAGCGATTATTGAATTTCAGGAAATGTGCATAGAGCACTTAAATCGGTTCTCAACCAAAATACCTATTTGGATTGATTAGTTGATCATATTTGTGTGCCTCCTGAAATTCAATAATCGCTCTATCACTTGTGAAACACGCACACTCCAAAGCTTAGTAGAAATTCAAATCATGAACGCAAGCCAATTGAATAATAAACCCCAGTGAAAGAATTTGCAGCGTTTCATGCATATCAGAATGCTTCAACCCGTGTATCGGCTACAAAGCCTTTTAAGAGTTCACTCCAGTATCCACATTACTACGTCACTAGGTTACTGCTATCAAAACAAAAAAATAATAAACCAATAACGCAAATGTTGGCAATAAATCGGGCCATAGATCGGAAATGGTTCGACCTACGGACCTGGGGAGGGGCTCATTCGATTCCTCGTGGAGTGTTCTCCAAAAAGAGTTTTACAAATTTAGACCTCCTTGACTTTTTTTGAGGTTTTTAGAGATTTTACAAAACTTTGACAACCCTTAAATGGCACTTTAAATTAAGTGGGAAAGCTGGCTCAAGAATTGGGCGTCGTCGGACCAACATGGATTTTTCTGATAATTTCATCTTTTTTGCTTCAGCCGTTTGGGAGAAATCGTGCTTACGGCGTATGGACGGAAAAATTTTTTATTGCAGATTCGGATTCTACACCCATTGAAACGTAAACCATGAAATTTTCAGGGGGGTTAGAATTTTTTTTTTCAGAACGATTACAATGGTTTATTATTGAATAATAAACCAAAAATTATGTTTGACAGATTTCACTCTTGCAAATGCGGAAAGTGAAGTAGTGATTTTTGAGCGATGAAATTCGTTTGGCCCCATCTACAGCCTAAATCACACATTCCCTTAAAAAATCAATGATATTGGAAGAAAATTGTAGGAATTAAGCTGTTCATTAGGATCTGCTAAAACTCGAAGGCTCACATACAAGCAGACATGAAACGAAAGTTGTTCAGAATCGTCTAAAAAGTAAAATGCGAGTGGAAATTCCGATTTTGGTGGAAAGAAATTTTCCTCCCGATAGTGAAAAGAAGCTTCCTCTACCTACAGGAGGGCAAAAGAGAACGTTATAGGAGATGAGCGATGGTCGTAGATAATGTGTGTGGTTGACGAAGAAAAAGGTGGCAGTATGAGGGGAAACTTAACACTAGTTGTTCTTTAGGAGACCTGCAAGAGATCTATAATTTCGATCGCTGTGTCAATCGATAAGACAATCCTATAGCTTTATAGCGTTGATATGAGCAGAGTGAAAAGATATGGGATAAAAAGGATCGCCGATCAACAAATCCTAATATGTTGATAATCAAATTCAAGCTTAGGTCTCCTGATAAACAATTCATGGTTTTTAAATTTAATGGATTATGCCCGTTTAAATTGCGAAATTTTGTTTCTGTTTGTGCCGCGTCCAAAGTCGCGCTGTTCCCCTTCGTCGGGCCGTCCAGTGGTGCTTGGTGAGATGGCGTTGTGGCCTGGTTGGCTGTGTTGGGGACTGTTCAGACGGTGTTGACACCTGGTGAGATGCCATTGCCACCTGGGCAGATTGTGTTGGCGTCTGGTCGAATGGCAGAAGTGCCTGGTCAAGTGAATGGTCGAATGCGAGTAGTGCCTGGACAGACAAAACTCCCGGCAGACCTTATGTCCTACCCCTATCGCCTGTTTTAAGCTTTTGAAGTGTTTCAACTTAGAAAGGTTAGGTAAGAAATGGCAGATTAATATCGAGTAGTCTGCCCTAGATTTCAACTAAGGCAGGTAACGTTGCAAAGGACAGATGAACATCAAGCAGTCTTTCCCTAGTCTTCCCTTCTCCTGGCCTGGTCCTCTGGTTCCAGTAGGCGTGTCAAGGGGGACCGTGTCCTTCATGGCTGTCTGTGGATTGGGATAAGTCCACTCCCAGAAGACGGACAGTCGTGAAAAGCGGTAGACTCTGTCCAGCCTTCAAGGCTTAGGGTGTACTAGGCGGGAGACGGCTTAGGACTTGCTAGTTTGTCTGCAGGTTAGTTTTACTCAAATCACGGTATCACGGACAAGGAGACCCAAGCTTCCACAGATGCACACAAAAAGATGCTTGCAAAAGACAAAGCACCACTAGCTCCCTTACAATAGAGGAAGGATTCGGGGCAGACGAGAACTCGCAAGGAAATAAAAAGCAGTCCTCCTTCCCCCAACCTGCTTTTAAGTGTGATTTATGGATCCCCAGGAATATTCAGGATGAAAATCTGTCAACCTGGGGGTCCCAAACTTAGCACAAATAATCTAGTCCATGCTAAGTCTTAAGAATCGCTGGAATTCCATTCAAACCGAGTGAGAATTCAGGGAGCTATGGGTTGGCGCTATACTGTAGATTCTGAAATGAGGGTTTGTGTATGACACGGACGTAAGGTTATAAACGCAAAAGTGCTAATTTTATATTGGAAGTAAATTAAAATTCGTGTACCAGAAGTGTGCTAGTCAACCTGGATCATTCAGCTCTTTATTTGCTAAAAAGGATTTTCTTGTTAGAACGACGTTTTTTGGTAAAGATTATTATTGAAGCTGAGAATTGACCTCAAAAGAGTTCCCATTTCATTATTTCAAACCATTGCTATAACAAGGAACCCATTGCTTATGAGAAACCTATGTTACCTCACAATTCTTATACATAAAATTCGAAAGTTTCTAATGGTAGTGTTTGCTACTTCATGTATTGGCAGTTTTATACTCGCTTTATAACGTGGGCACTGGCAGTATTTAGAATTCGCCTTCACTGTCTTGCGCTGTTGTCCGTAGCCGTTGAATTGAGTTAGAGGAATCTTGCCTTTTGGCTGACAAGTGTTTAATGTTTTGTGAAGGACCGAGCGACTGGGATTGAGCCGCTAGCAGGGCCGGGATCGCTTGGAGAATCCAAATTCTCGGGATCCACCTGATGTCACCGTGACATCCTCAGGTCTGCCGAGTCCATCAACTCCAGGCGTTTGGAGTCCGTTGAAACGTTGAAATGAGCATGCCGTTCTCGAGAGGTGTGCAACAAATTTATGGTTAACCGCTTTAGATGATATATTGAAACTAACCGACATTGCACAAATTCTGTCTAAAAGAAGCGTTTACAACTGGTCGACACTTCAAAATCACCTTTTGAAATAGGCCAGATTTTCAGGCTTCCTTTTTTGAACTGCTTATGCTAAAAAACAATTTCAAGTCCATGCCCTCTTCTACATGATCAATGCTTCGATTTCTTACCTTTTCTTAGCAATTTATTTCAACAAATTTTGTGCAAATACTTTGAAAACTAACATTCCTTTCTAGAAAGTTTAAGCCCTACCCCAATGTCGATTACAATACAATTATCGGGAGTGTTTCATAAAGAATGCAAGGATTTTGACAGTCAATAACTATTTAGAAAAATGGTACAGAAAAGCAAGGAGACGTCACTAGGGTGGTGGAACCAGTTGCATACACCTCCCCAGTATCATACACTTTCATCTTCAAACCCGAATACCTAATTAGCCTTCTTGGTGATCTAGGTAGGATTAAAGCTAAAAACATTTTGGTGCTTCCTTAGCGGATCTGAAAAGAAGAAGAAGGGAAAGGTTTTCAAAGGCTATCACTTGTAGCTAGGGACGCGGTTCTGTCAACACTGTAGCGTCTGCTTGTAGTTAAGGGTTAACACTTAATGACGCATAGTATCTTCCTGGATACCTTACCTTCAATCTCATTTCCCCAGAATGAGAATGAAAAATTTAAATAAAAACGGGTTCTCATCAAACTTGAAAACCAAATTGCCATGATGAATTACCTCGCAACTGTGTTAATAGCTTTTTTTTTGGTTTCTAAGAGGGTTGCTAGACAACAGGAACTGAGATGCCTCTACTCCTGTTTCGTCCCCTAACTGTTACTTTAGAAAGTAACAAAATTATTTTCCTGAACATTCGGTGTTTTAGTGTTGGTTATACCATATATTTAGCAGAAATGTAACTCGAGTTTCAACGAAAAAACGCTGCAAATGCTTTCACTGGGTTTTATTATTCAATTGGCTTGCGTTCATGAATTGAATTTCTGCTAAGCTTTGGAGTGTGCGTTTTTCACAGGTGATAGAGCGATTATTGAATTTCGGGAGATATGCATAGAGCAATTAAATCGGTTCTCAACCAAAATACCTATTTGGATTGATCAGTTGATCATATTTGTGTGCCTCCTGAAGTTCAATAATCGCTCTATCACCTGTGAAACACGCACACTCCAAAGCTTAGTGGAAATTCAAATCATGAACGCAAGCCAAATGAATAATAAACCCCAGTGGAAGAATTCGCAGCGTTTTTTTGAATGGTTATCAGACTACTTCAACCCGTGTATCGGCTATAAACCCCTTTAGGAGTTCACTCCAGTATCCACGTTCACTACATATCTAGGTTACTGTAACCAAAACAAAAACAAATAATAAATCAAAATAATGCAAATGTTGGCACCATAAATCGGGCCATACATCGAGAATGGTTTGAGCTACGGACCTGGGGAAAGGCTCATTCGATTCCTCATGGAAAGTTCTTCAAAAAAAGTCCAAATTTAGGCCGCCTTGACTTTTTTTGAGGTTTTTAGGGATTTTACAAAACATTGACAACCTTTGAAAGGCACTTTAAATTAAGTGAGAGAGCTGGATAAAGAATTGGGGCGTTGTCGGACCAATATTGATTTTTCCTAAAAATTTCAGATTTTTTGCTCCAGCCGTTTGGGAGAAATCGCGCGTACGGCGTACGGCGGACGGACGGAACAATTTTTATTGCAGATTTGGATTCTATACCCTTTTAAACGTAAACCATGAAATTTTCAGAATTGAATAATAAACCAAAAGTATGGCCCGTACACCTTCACTTTCGAGATAGCACAAAAGACATTAACCTTAAGGGAGTCACGCTTATGTTCTTCAATGACCCAAGAATTCTCAGAGCTCCAAATTCGCACATTGTGGCGGGGACAAACCGAGAAATACCTTTTACTTTTCTGTAAGCAGGGACGTAACTAGGGGAATGCAATAGGCCTACAAGAAAGGACAAAGGATATAGAAAACGTATACTTCGTGAGGCGAGAACTAGAATGGAGCGGCCGTATGCGGGGCAGTTGACGAGGCGAGTCTACTCCATTCGAACTTTTGGTTTATATTTTCCAAAACGGCCTCCATGACGCCTATCCCAATATAACCACAGCTTTGAGAATTTTTCTTACAATACCCGTGTGTGTAGCATCGAATGAAAGAGGTTTTAGAAAACTGAGGATAATAAAAAACTACATCAGGAACTTGACAGGACAACAACGACTAAGCAACTTGGCCATCATATCAATAGAGCACAAAATAGCTTCATCACTATCTTTTGATGGTATCATTAAAACATTAACAGCAAAAAAAGCCTGACAATTTTCATTTTAAAGTTTGTTTAAGGCTTCCATTTCGTAATAAAATTCATTTATCATCTATTAGTTTGTTAAATTTAATAAAAATTATGTGGTATTTTACATTGAGCACTTACTTACCAAACCTTCCTCCTTTTAGTAAAAGAGTTTATACATTGTGAATAAATCAAATTAATTATATTTATATTTTGGTTCATTGGTATATTAAGATGGTATGAGTCATGAGATATCGGGTCTATGGGGGGGGGGGGGGGCAAAATTTATTTCTTGCCCCGGGTGAAATACGGGATGGTTACGTCCCTGTCTGTAAGTATCATTTTTCTTAAGAAAGTTATTGACAGTCAAAATCAGTGCATTCTCTATGAAACACCCTGTATTATACAATCAAATAATCAACTTGAAGTCGAATCCAGTTTCGGTTGTTGATGTTGGTCGGGTAGTTTCATTGTCAATTAGCAAATACGTTGGATATTAATAATAAATTAATCAAGATTACTGATCAGTTCTGAAAACATCGATTAGTTAGCTACGCAAAGTATTGTTCAAGTTCAAAACCAATGAGTTGATTTATGTCAATTAGTCCAATTAGTTTGATATGGTATTTCACACCTGAAGAGAACCTGCTGTGTTCTTCAAAAAACGCTGCAAATTCTTTCACTGGGGTTTATTATTCAATGATTCATGATTTGAATTTCTACTAAGCTTTGGAGTGTGCGTGTTTCACAGGTGATAGAGCGATTATTGAATTTCAGGAGATATGCATAGAGCACTTAAATCGGTTCTCAACCAAAATACCTATTTGGATTGATCAGTTGATCATATTTGTGTGCCTCCTGAAATTCAATAATCGCTCTATCACCTGTGAAACACGCACACTCCAAAGCTTAGTAGAAATTCAAATCATGAATCATTGAATGATAAACCCCAGTGAAAGAATTTGAAGCGTTTTTTTCAGGAATGATTACAATGGAAACATATTCTATTTGAAAATTTTAAATTTCGTAAGACGGAGCATGTATATCAGAATGCTTCAACCCGTTTATCGGCTATAAACCCTTTTAGGAGTTCACTCCAGTATCCACATTCGCTACATCACTAGGTTACTGCGATAAAAAAAAAAAAATAAATAAAATAAAATAAAAAAACTCTTGTGTTTGTTTTGATCGCAGTAACCTAGTGATGTAGTGAATGTGGATTCAAATGTTGGCACCATAAATCGGGCCTTACATCGGGAATGGTTTGAGCTACTGACCTGGGGAGGGGCTCATTCGATTCCTCATGGATGTTCTTCAAAAAGAGTCCAGATTTAGGCCGCCTTGACTTTTTTTGAGGTTTTTAGGGATTTTACAAAACTTTGACAACCCTTAAAGGGCACTTTAAATTAAGTGAGAGTGCTGGCTAAAGAATTGGGGCGTTGTCGGACCAATATTGATTTTTCCTGAAAATTTCAGATTTTTTGCTCCAGCCGTTTTGGAGAAATCGTGCGTACGGCGGACGGACGGAAAAACTTATTGCAGATTTTTATTCTACACCCTTTGAAACGTAACCCACGAAATTTTCAGGGGGGTTAAAATTTGTTTTTTCAAGGGCGATTACATGGTTTATTATTGAATAATAAACCAAAAACATTACTAACATTCAAAACACTCTAGAAAATGTTTAATATCTAACCTTTCATAAGCTATATGGGCGAAATAAAGCTGTTAGCTTTTATCTTCTCCTGACAGTTAGTTTTCCGTAGCCAATAGCATCAGTTCTACCTTTCCATTAATGGCTAATTTAATTTAAAAATTAGTTTTCTCTCAGTAGCTAATAAGCTAATGAATTAGTTAGGTAATGAATCTACGCACCTTGAAACATAAAGTTGCTAAGTTGAAGCGGGTTATGAAGAATTTGTAGGAGTATAAAATGTATCATATTTATAATGATAAGCCTTTGTACTATTTAAAATTACAGAGCCTTATTATTAGTCGAATGTTAATAATGAATAATTACTATTACGAAGTCTCGGATCCAGTCAATTTATTAACGTTAAACAGAATGACGTTCGCGAGGAAACGGGATTTTCGCCTTCGTTTAGAGCCGGTAGTTTCTCGCTCAAAGGGCGTCAGTTCCGTTAAATTTTAAATTTTCATCCTCTTCGGACGTGGGAGTAACAAAGCGCGGGCTAATCGAATTTTAAACAAGTTACCTCCTCCGACGTGCCCTTAGACCCCCTTCGAACGCCGCAGCTAGCGGGAATAACCGAAACATTTCCCACTTAAAAAGGGAGAATAACATCGATAATGGTAATGAAGTACTTTATAAGTACACAGAAGTTGTATTTACTCGTACTTTTAAACTCTCCCCCTCCAGTTTATTATTAAATTACAATATAATTAATTAAAATTCACATTAATGTTGATCAATCTTGTTATAGCAAATTTTGGTTTAGACAACGTTTTTCTTTCCAATAAAATGTATTAGTTTATTTCCACATAGATGAATTGCTCAAATTGTAAATTTTCTAAAATTAACTCAAATGACCCTATGGCTAGAAAAATGCATGACAGTTTCCCGAAAAATTTTAGTGTTTTACTTGTTTATGTCTGTCAGCCGGTCGATTATTCTGTGCACAAATATCTAGAACATTTGACCTAATGGTCAAAAATTGAAGGATCGATTTCTTTGGGATCATTTCCAACAAAAAATGTTTTGTAGACTTTTCTTTATAAAGGCTTCGTTTCCGAGTTATTTCACATTTAAGATTTTTTCGTGTTTTCGACCTTTCTTCGCTAAAATGGCTAACTCCCTTGAGATACTCTCAAAAATCAATTTCGCTAATAAAATCACCGTTGGAAAGCTAAAATTCTGGAAAAGTTTTTCCCAGGGAGAGAAACTTATTATGAGCGAGAAAAATGATGAAAAAAATCGTTTTTTCAAAAATTTCCAAATTTGAACTTTGCCATATTTTCTTTTCTTCTAAATTGTGTCAATATTTTCTTATTTTACCTTAAGAAGATTGGGAATTTACCCCCTCTTTCCAACCCTCAAACCTCAAACTTGATTTTAGGGTCGACAAAACTCTTGAAAGTGAAATATCTGAGAGACGAAGCCTTTCAAAAGAAAAGTTTAGGAAGTATTTTTGCTTGGAAACGATTTCAAGAATCAATCCCTGGATTTTGGGACATTAGGTCTGCTACAATCTGTATACAGGGTGTCCTGACATAAGTTCATTAAAATTTGTGATGGATGGTTAGTTGGCCCCTTCCCGATTTTAGAATCTGTCGCCTTGAGAGATGAACCGGACGCCTGCAAGCGTCTGATTCTCCTCTGAGCGTGGCGGAGCATAATAATGCATCCACCTTCTCGGAAGGGGCAACTATACCATTTCACCCTCCTCACAAATTCTTAAACTGATTCAGGTCAACTCCTTCCAGCGCAAACCGTTCCAAATTTCCCATAACTACCGTAAAATTGGGATTGGAAACCAAAATGCTCTAAAAATCGTCCGAATGATTCGAAATTTAGCAAAATGCTCCCCTGGAGAAAAAAAGGCTCTTTTCATAAATGTCTATAATATAGACACATATTATGTCCAAATGAATAATAAATCCATGAGGCAAGGACTTCGGTGCGTTCTTTACTTGAAAAGACATGCACTTGAGAACTTAAAAATCAAAAAGGACGTAAGTACTTAGGAATCAAAAAATGTTGCTAACATTCCTCAACTTACCACTAGAGATGGGCAGATCGAAGGAAAATATCGATCTCTGGAGATCGATTAATCAAAAATTTTCGATTCTCAAGATCGATTAATCGGACGTAAAAGATCGATCTTTAGTCGGATCGATTCATCTAACCTGAACTTCCCCCTACGGATAGTACCGTAGTTTCTATTGTCGGCTATAAGTAGCTTACTAAAATATAATGCTTACTTATTTCATTAACAGTAAGAGACTCCAGCTTTACAGGCAAGTGAGGCAGGGAGGAACAAAGGTATGGAGTGACAAAGGAAAATGCTCCTCCGACTTTCAACTAATATTTACCCTCTAATATGGCTCTAAGAAACCTAATCGATACGGCATTTTATTCCTAAAAAAAACAATCTTACCATTCACGAATTACATTTTCCAATAATTCGATAAGTTGTAATGAAAATACTAATAAGATTAGGTGATCAACGACAATACAGCATATCCGCTGGTTAGGTTAAAGCGGACACAGTGAACACGAGCTCAAACGCCGCTAAAACAGAACAGTCGTCTTGCGCAAAACGGTATAGATCGAAATCGGAGATCGAGGAGAAAAGATCGATCTTCTACAAAAATCGACCTCCATCAGATCGATTCAAAAATCAATTAATCGGAACAAAGAGATCGATCTTTTCCATCTCTACTTACCACTCTTAAAAATCGATTTAACCTCATAAAAAATCGATCAATCGTGGACAAAAATCGATAGTCAGTTAAAAACGATCCATGAAAAACGATGGTAAAAAAATCGAAAAAGAGTGGTCGAACGTCGATTTTTTGTGAAAATCGATTGGCAACCCTAGTTAACGTTTTCTGTCTGTATGAATGTTTAATTTGTGTTCCTCACGCGAAGTTCACGTAGCTCAGGAGATGAATTTACGTTTCATCCTCTTTATTGAGTGATTACTTCAAATGGATAGACACCACGTTACTTTTCTATGTATGAACAACTGCTTTTTATCTTTCATTAAACATCGCTCTCTAGCGAAAGTTCCAAGCTTTATAGAACATATTAACATCCTGTATTATTGAATAATGCAACGCAGCGAATGAGTTTCCAGATATTCAACAGTTTTCCAAATGGCTTCGATTGATTCGGACCACAGTTTTAGTCATTAGGCTAAAATGGAATGCTACAAATCCCAAGAGAAGAGGAAAATATCTTCCTAAAAATTTGGAAGAAGCAGAGATGCTCTAGTGCCTTCAAGTGCAAGGGGAGTCATCCCAGGCAGAGATACCACAACTTCAACAGCAAGGTTTTGACAATGACAATAGTCGTTTCATCAACCTAACAAGTGTGTTTTGCCCAATGCGCAGGATGAATGTATTGAAGTTCTGTGGACTCTAACTTGATTTTGATTCTGTAGAAAACTTGAGTACATCCTACTGAAAATTCGCACTTTGGGAATCGTTCCTAAGAGAGGGAATATTCACCATCCTCCCTCATTCACGGCGGAAGGGATGTAAAATCCCACACGGGGGGTGCAAAACACCCGTATAAATAAGCCCGGACCAGCCCAAGGGGTTCATTCAGATCCTCTCTCTTGATTCCGCCACTCTGTCCTAACCCCACTCTACTCTTTTACAATTTACCCCTAAATTCACAGATGTCCACGGTCCCTTCGTCACCCCTTCAGGAAAATACGTAAATCACCATCATGTTCAAATACCTATTTGTTATCCAAATTTGACTCTTCCAAATCGATTCACCCGTTCAAAATTCACATGTTCAAAATCTCGCAACTCCTCAACATTTCTTAATTGTAGTTGGTTTTCATGGACTTTTTTCTTTAATCGAATGAAACCATTCCTGAATCTCTATCTCAAACCCTTGATCCAAATCTGGGCGGAAATGAGCAAATTTTACCATTCTCATTGAGCATGGAATAAGTGAATTCCATTCCTTCCCCTTTTCCACAACATGGTTTCTGTATATTTCTTCGGAAATTAACCAGAAAACCCAAATCTGGGCAGCACAGCACCAATTTATTAATAATACTACTCGAAGGTGTTGTAAAATCGTGTAATTTTTTGCGAGTCCTAATTCCAATGTACGTCGTTTTAAGGACAAACTTCAAACTGTTTGATATTGCGTTCAAAAGCTTGAATAATGCCAAAATAACCGTATACAATGGAATTAAGTACAGTGGCTTCGGTAATTTCTATTGGATATGAACATATCAAAGGAAACAGCCAAAAGCAGCTCGCTGAGAGCTAATAGTCACCTATTTTTATTGAGCGGCAAAATTCTGCTGGAAATAATGTGTGGTGAATTAAATTATGTTATCAAAAATAAAAATGCTTTTGAAATTAAGCTGTACAGAAATTACATTACTTAGTAATCTATAACGGCCTCGTCCTAGTGAGCGGGAGTCAAGCGATTTCAGCGTTACTGGCGATACCGGCGATTTACGCGAGTGCCAGCGTTTACAGCGGGATACGCCACTAGTGTCCTATGTGCGGGCGATGCCGCGAATGGAGGAGAGCGCGTTCTAGTTAGGTTACCGTGCCAATCGAATACGATTTTTTTAAACGATATTCCTCACTAATATGAGTGTTTTTTCGGAACTTTTTAATCAAAGACTATTTTTGTTGGCCTCATCCAGTCCAGCGTTGATCAATTACATTAGCAATGCAGAGGCAAACGGCTCACGAACTTTATTACTCAAGAAGAATTTAGGAAATTCCACCACCTCTACCCAGAGCTTAGGAACAGTAGAGATCTCTTCAGATCCTACACAAGAATGGAAGTAACAAGATTCGATTATTTGGTGGAGACGACAAGACCACAATTCATTCTGGGGATTCTCATAACCTTGCTGACTTCCTCCCAGCAGCTTCGACTCTTCATCCTATTTTTGTAATGAGAGTTTCTTTTATCCCATAATGAAGGTCGTTTTCGTGTTTCAATAATTAGGTGCTCCAATATTTCTCTGAGAAACCTCTCAAACACTATTGAAACAAGATAAATGAACAACTTGAGAAACACAACTTGACAAAGAACAGCTCTAACACGCGCCTTTGTTGCGAGAGTAGCGGGGAAAAATCAAACCGATTTGATTTTGAGCCGCGTGTAGCGTGTGCGTGTTTTCAGCGTTTTTGCGGGCGATTTTCCGATCAAACTATGATAACAGAGCTGGGCGTCCTGCGTGCACACGCTCTATCGCAAATCGTCAACACGCACACGCTACACGCGGCTTGAAATCAAATCGACTCGATTTTTTCTCGCTCCTCCCGCTACAAACGCGCGATTTTTTACATCTGTTGTTGTCAAGGTTGTTGTAGTTGTCCAAGTCTGTTGGAGTCAAAATCGTTCCTCGAGAGCTTGCAAGGTTAGTCAGAACGTTACTTATCAGCTACTTATCACCGTCTTCATAGGCTTCAAGAATAGGCTGAAGAGTAATGAATTCCCCGAATTAGGTCCTTGATTGATAAATTTCATGAGATTGTTGCCTCTGCAAACGTTTATTGGAAATGTAACTGAGCAGAGCTGGACTACTAGAGGCCAACAAAAATAGTCTCTATGTTATAAATTCAGAAAAAAACAATCGTAGTATTTACTGACACGGTTCGTACAGAACTAAGCTAAGTAAAACCCGCTCTCCTCCATTCGTGTCATCGCCCGCACATAGGACACTAGTGGCGTTTCCCGCTACAGACGCTTGCACTCGTGTAAATCGCCGGTATCGCCAGTAACGCTGAAATCGCCTGACTCCCGCTCACGTAGAACGAGGCCTTAATGCATATTCCCAAATTTTTCCCAACCTAATCTTTATAGTTCATTTTATAATTAGTAAGGAATCTGTGTTGGTTTAATGTTGGACCCATATGCTAATTTCCACGGATTTGTCTGATGTTGCAGAGATGGAAGTGGCCGGGGAAGGGAGGAACTTTCGCCTTGTGCCCGAAGATGAGCTGCCGGGCATCCAGGAGTTCCTTGCCTCCTTCCTTCCATATTCCCTCAAGGTAAGCAAACAACTCTCAATCACGTTAACTCACAAACTTATAATTTCAACAGTTTCAGGAGATATGCATAGAGCAAGTAAATCGATTCTCAACCAAAATAACTATTTGGATTGATCAGTTGATCATATTTGTGTGCCTCTTGAAATTCAATAATCGCCCGATCACGAGTGAAACACGCACAGTCCAAAGCTTATCATAGAAATTCAAATCATGAACGCAAGCCAATTGAATAATAAACCCCAGTGAAAGAATTTTCAGCGTTTTTTTATGGATATCAGAATACTTCAACCCGTGTATCGGCTATAAATCCTTTTAGGAGTTCACTCCAGTATCCACATTCACTACATCACTAGGTTACTGCAATCAAAACAAAAACAATAATAAACCAAAATAACGCAAATGTTGGCAGCATAAATCGGGCCATACATCGGGAATGGTTTGTGCTACAGACCTGGGGAGGGGCTCATTCGATTCCTCATGCAAAGTTCTTCAAAAAAAGTCCAAATTTAGGCCGCCTTGACTTTTTTGGGGTTTTTAGGGATTTTAAAAAACTTTGACAACCCTTAAAGGGCACTTTAAATTAAGTGAGAGTGCTGGCTCAAGAATTGGGGCGTTGTCGGACCAAAATGGATTTTTCCTGAAAATTTCAGATTTTTTGCTCCAGCCATTTCGGAGATATCGTGCGTACGGCGTACGGCGTACGGCGGACGGACGGAAAATTTGTTATTGCAGATTTGGATTCTACACCCTTTGAAACGTAAACCATAAAATTTTCAGGGGGGGTTAGAATGTTTTTTTCAAGAGCGATTACAATGGTTCATTATTGAATAATAAACCAAAATTGGATCAAATCAAGTAGCCTTATCAGCCCATTATTTCAGTGTCACACGGTTTTTCCTCACTCCCTACAATGTTTTGAAAAGTAGCCCCCAACTGACAGGAAAGGGTGTTTATGAAGTTGCTTCTGTTTTATTGGCATCCCTTATTCAAGATGGTCCCAACGCTGGTGGTTGGATTTTGCCTAGACCTTCCCAGTCAGTTCTACCAGGAAAACCATCCCTGGAGGCAGCAGTGTGGGTTTTTTAACTCTCACTCCCTACTCCAATAACATTCTGACTGTGGCAAGTGAAACTTGATCGCACTTGTTGACAATTAGTGTAGTTGTTGGAAGTTCGTTGACAACATTTTGGTTCAACCAGTTTCAATTGATTTATGGCCTGTAAAGGCGGGGAAAGGCTATAACCTCACTCACTACAATATCCACCCAATAGCCCCTTAAATTGTAGGGAGTGAGATCTGGTTGTAGCCATCGAGATTTTGGCAAGGAAACCTTAATATTTACTGTAGCTAAAATTAAGCTAATTTGTGCTGTTCCACTCACCTAAATTGAAAGACTTGAGCGGCGATTCCCGTGGAGGTTGGAGGCTCAAGAGGGGAGAAGACAATAGAATATACCTCACTCCCTACAAATGTTTTTTTTCTCTTTCAAAATGCCGTAACACCAGTACGGTTCAAGATTATGTGTGCTTACTTGGGTAATATGCCGAGAAAACCGCAGTGATTGATTAAAAACAAGAAAATTGATCAAGTTTCAAAATTTTTTTAAATAATTGTCGATAATCAAATGTGACCGAAATTTTGAAATGACCCACAGATTGGTGCCTCAGATAAGGTGAGTGTCCCCAAAAGAGAATTTCTACTATATTAGCCGTAAATATGGTAATGTAAGCTTCATATGATGTAACAATGAAGGTTCAAAGTAGGCTTATCAGATGCAATCGGGGAGACCCCTAACTCGGGCATTTGAGCTGCATATAATACACGAATAGAGGCAGTCGTAGGTACCCCACTCTTCTACCGCTATTGATGTGAGTCCTGCCAATTTCCATATGATTCCCAACCTTTCCAAGCACTAAGGGAAGTAATCAAGTAATCGATCACCTATTCAAGCATTACGGTATGGTTGTTTATACTAAATGGAACTTTAGTATTGAGATAAAAGAAAACGGAATTGTAATGAGCAATGATGGCTGAGCAAGTTTTGAGCCGATTTAGTAAGTTGAAGAAAATAAATATGTAAGATGGAGTAACTTAGGTATGTATTCTACTATTCCCCCAGGTCGTTAATTATAACTTTAGTGCTATCAATAAGAATTAGCAAGCTTATGAGGACCTCTCCTCAGTCTGAAAATTGAGGAAATTCTCAGATTTCATAAAAATCATAATATAAATCAATAAAAAATCATAATATAAAAATCAATATTGGTCTGACAACGCCCCAATTCTTTAGCCAATACTCTCACTTAATTTAAACTGCCCTTTAAAGGTTGTCAAAGTTTTGTAAAATCCCTAAAAACCTCAAAAAAAGTCAAGGCGGCCTAAATTTGGACTTTTTTTGAAGAACTTTCCATGACAAATCGAATGAGCCCCTCCCCAGGTCCGTAGCTCAAACCATTCCCGATGTATGGCCCGATTTATGGTGCCAACATTTGCGTTATTTTGGTTTATTATTGTTTTTGTTTTGATTGCAGTAATCTAGTGATGTCGTGAACGTGGATACTGGAGTGAACTCCTCAAAGGGTTTATAGCCGATATACGCGTTAAAGTATTCTGATAACCATAAAAAACGCAGCAAATTCTTTCACTGGGGTTTATTTTTCAATTGGCTTGCGTTCATGATTTGAATTTCTACTAAGCTTTGGAGTGTACGTGTTTCACAGGTGATAGAGCGATTATTGAATTTCAGTAGGCACACAAATATGATCAACTGATCAATCCAAAAGGTATTTTGGTTGAGAACAGATTTACGTGCTCTATGCATATCTCCTGAAATCCAATAATCAACATTGAACACCTGTGATACACAAACACGCACACTCCGAAAGCTTAGTAAAAATTCAAATCATGAACGCAAGCCAATTGAATAATAAACCCCAGTGAAAGAATTTGCAGCGTTTTTGGTTTATTATTGTTTTTATTTTGATCGCAGTAACCTAGTGATGTAGTGATGTAGTAATTTGGATACTGGAGTGAACTCCTAAAAGGCTTTGAGAAATTGAGAGAAGGATAGTTGCTGCAAACCGGGCATATTTTAGACTGCTGAAACAAATGAAGAGTGAAAATCTCCTTCGAACTACCAAGCTTCGTTTATATAAAACATTGATCAGACCCGTTTCGATTTATGGATCAGAGTGCTGGACTCTCACAGTACCCAATGAATCGGCCCTTCTGAGGTTTGAGCGTAAGATTCTTAAAAGGATCTATGGAGCGATACTAGGCGGAGATGAATGGAGGCGGCGCAATAACCAAGAATTAAGTCAGTTATATGGGGAAAGAGATGTAGTGCACTTCGTTGGGCTGGTCGTGTAGTACGAATGGAAGACTGTGAGATTCCTAAGAAGATGCTGAGCGAAAAGTAGTACAGCAATCGAGGGGGTGAGAAGACCAAGTGTTATTACGGGCTGATGCAGTCTCATTTGATACCCGGACCATTTTGGTTTCAAGTGATTGGAAGACGACAGCTCTGAACCGCACTGTCTGGAAGAATTTGTTAAAATCCCACGCGGATTGTCACGCTACTGAAGAAGAAGAAATGCTACTATCCACTAGGACTACTACTAGGACTTCTATCGCTAATCTTGCTCGGAACCATCCCCGTTTAGTGCTATGTGGTATCTTCCAAACGCCCGTAATTTTTCTTCCAGGATCTTTACGGAGGCCTCTGTTTGACAGATTTACATCTACGTGACACACACACACGGACGCATTTAATTGTATTTATTTATTTAATAATGGTCATGCAAGAACTGCTGAAGAACATGACCCATCTTACCGAAGGGTCACAACATCAGGGGAAATTCGTATCAGGAGTTGGGAATGCATTCGTTTGTTGGAGGAGCAGTTATTGCAGTTGAATCTGTAGCAAATTTTGGCCAGTCTTTCCCAATAGCGATCCAAATGAGGCTAAGGAGCCTATCATTCGGCTTTTTGTCGTTAGACGAAGATGACACGATTTCTGGGCTAAGCCATCATTGTCAAATAGCCCTCAGGAATTTCATTACTACGTATTGGAAAGAAGAGAGCAAGGAAAGGCATCCCAAAAATATTCTATCCAAACAGTGCATGGGTTAAATGTACTGCACTTGAGAACGACGAACAAAATAATCTATCGAAATGAAATTTGTCCTTCAGACCCCGGATTTTTATTCAAACTTGAACAATTTTCAACATATGGGCATACTTTTGCACGGAAAGATCTCTACAACTGACGTATGCGTAACTCCTCCATTCACGGGCCATGATCCCTCGTGAGAGAAAAGGTAATAAACCAAGTTTTTGAGACATTGAGGGTTAGA